>BRDA01010910.1:5449-20929 GCA_036984385.1 Crenuchus spilurus | reverse complement strand
TCTGTCTGTCTGTCTGTCGCACTCTTTCTTTCCTTGTGTCTGTCTGTCTCACTCTCTCTCTGTCTGTCTGTCTTTCTCTTGTCTGTCTGTCTCTCTCTTTCTGTCTGTCTGTCTCTCTCTCACTCTGTCTGTCTGTGTTCCTTTCTTTCTCACGCTGTCTGTCTGTCTGTCTCTTTCTTTCTTTCACACTCTCTCTTTCTGTCTGTCTGTCTGTCTGTCTCTCTCTCACTCTGTCTGTCTGTGTTCCTTTCTTTCTCACGCTGTCTGTCTGTCTGTCTCTCTCTTTCTCTCTCTCTCTCTCTCTCTCCTGTCTACCTGCACTGTAATCATACATGTCAGTCAGACAGACTGGGGTATTTAATCAAAATGTTGTCACGTCATTAGTAAAGTTATTAAAGTTATTTTGGTAAAGGAGCAAACGGGACTCTGTACTGTACACTCCATCAAAATACAAACGTAAATACATGAATGCCTCAAAAAGCTTCCTCAGACAACTGAGCTACATACAGCTAACAAGTAATATAAGTAATGGAAGCTTATATCCCACCAGTATCAGAGAACCTGCACATCTAAATCATCCCAAACTGCTGAGCTGTTAATATAATTATTATATTATTACTTATATTCTCGTGCTCACGACAAATTCCCATTTGATGTAAATTTAATGGCTGGTATGGTTTTCTGATTCTCTTGCTGGGTCTGTTCACTCATTCCTGGCAGGTAACCCTCACCCTGACATACAGTAAAGACACGTAATGGGTTTTCTCCCCAGACTCAGTCTCAGGTGTGTGTGTGTGATCTCTGCCTGCCTCGAGTGTAAGTGTGTGACAGGTTCAGTCACCCTATCTGTATCAGACAGGTCTCAGAAAGCTGCTTTAGGAGAGAGAGAGTGTTCTATGCGGATGAATAATGGAAGAATGTGGAGGATCAGAGGCTCTGACCTGCCTTTGTCCTGGATCTAACAGTGACTCATACACTTCTGACAGACAGTCAGACCTTTGGAGCTCATTAAAGCCTGATGGACATGTGCCACTGTTAGCTGATGCTAATTTTGAGGGTAAATGTGTCCTCCAGGTCAGTCGTTTCCAACTTTAGTCTTGGAGTACTCTTGTCTGGTGCATTTTAATGTATTTCTCTGTTAAAATACCTAAAACACATAGTAACACAGTACTGTGGATTGCTGTTTATAAGGCTAAGTTTTCTCTGTCAACTGATATAAACGTACACACCCATTTATAAACGCTGACTCCAACAATCATCACCTTTCATAGGCTCCTTTGGCCAACTGTGATAAAAACTGGCAGATGACAGATGTCTATTGGGTTCATATTTATGTGGGTTTTATGTCAGTTGTCAGTCTTGTGCAACCTTATGAGCAGTTTCCTACAGGAAAGTGTTTCCACAACCAGAGTTCAGTTCCCGTAACCCAACTCTAATACTTCGATCCCCCTGAAGGTCCTCATTAACTGGATCAAGTCTGTAAGATTAAAGTTGTCACTAACATTGGTAGATGTCCAGGAACAAGATTATAGACCCCTGATATAGAAGAACCATGCAATGAACCAAGCTAATGTTTCCTGAATTGTTAGCCATTGTTTTTAACCATTGTCTTTAAGAAAAAAAACAGCTATTTAAGGGTGAGTTCACATTTCTGAAGGTCCCTTTACAAAAACAGTACCACCATAGTGCTGTCCAAAAACATTGTTCTGTAAAACAATGGACCAAAATGTAAAGTTGAACGAATGCACCGATGGTAATATCCCAGATAGCAAAATTATTCTGGCCCACATCTGGCCCTCATCTCCCATTTCATTTGGACCACTTGCATGGACTGATGGCACTTGAGTGGACCACTCCAGGATGCAAGATTTGGACCACATATACGCCAGATTAGGTCCACATATCACCCAAATGTAGGTAACACTGCCATATTTCTACCAGAAGTGGACCACATCTGTTTTAGAACATGTGGGCCAAATAGGTGTTTTAATATGTGGGCCACTGACGGCTCATATGTAGGTAGAACTGACATATCTGTGCCAGAAGTGGACCACATCTGTTTTAGAACATGTGGGCCAAATAGGTTTTTTAATATGTGGGCCACTGATGGCTCATATGTAGGTAGCACTGACATATCTGTGCCAGAAGTGGCCCACATCTGTTTTAGAACATGTGGGCCAAATAGGTGTTTTAATATGTGGGCCACCGATGGCTCATATGTAGGTAGCACTGACATATCTCTGCCAGAAGTGGCCCACATCTGTTTTAGAACATGTGGGCCAAATAGGTGTTTTAATATGTGGGCCACTGATGGCTCATATGTAGGTAGCACTGACATATCTGTGCCAGAAGTGGCCCACATCTGTTTTAGAACATGTGGGCCAAATAGGTGTTTTAATATGTGGGCCACTGATGGCTCATATGTAGGTAGCACTGACATATCTGTGCCAGAAGTGGCCCACATCTGTTTTAGAACATGTGGGCCAAATGTGTATTTATGTGGCCAAACAGTCTGCCATCCTGACAGTGGGCCAGCAGTGCCATTTCTTAGCTAGAAGTGGCCCACATCTGTAGACTATCTGAGATGGTCCCCAATGACAACTCACCACAATGCTATGGATTAAATGGTTAAGATAATCGATGGATGGATACTATGATAGTACTGTGATGCTATTTGCAAGGGTTCGTCATCAAAGTGACATTATTTTTGGTGCTTTTGCTACTTCCAATTAACCCAGTCAGAGTCATGAGTTTGTTAGAGTTGAAAAAACACAAAAAATGTCTGAAGCGAGTAGTCGGGAGCCTATATGTTAAGCATTAAGGCAAAAACAATAAGAATAGTGCTTATGGAAACAGTACAGTGACGGGTTTAAGCCAAATAGACGTTCACTATTACGGCTCCACACGGTTGGAAGGGGGAAGTGAGTATTATTTAATCTGTATGTTTTGTCTACTTTGATGGCGTAAGGCCCAGTGCCTGGCTTCAGCCTCGAGGGTCCATCTGCTACGAGAAAAACGTCCCAAACAGAGGTAATGTAGAACGACAGGCACTATGAAAAGTGTGTATAGTTGCAGATTATATCTGAAAGAGGATCAGGGTGTCTCTGCGCTGTGGTGCACTCTACCAGCCACAATTCCAGCCATGCACACACTAACAACTCATATGCATTTACAGACTCACTCATAACCGCAGTGGCCTGTGTGAGAAGTGTATAATGACGTACATAAATCACCGAGCACTCAAATCCAATAACTCTGCAGCTGAGGCTGCTTCAGGTTTATTTGCTGCTATTCAACACCTAGCAAAAAAAATGCCTTTAAAATAAAACAGCAGCCTGCCGCGTTTCAATGTCCAAACAGCAACATCAAGTTTCAGCCTGTGGGCCGTGCCAGCTGACTGGAATTACTGGGCACATGCAGGACAGCTAGGACATGGGGGAACCTGCAGTGTGATCTAAATAAAAGATGACGGGAGTGGCTCTTCTCATTTTGGAAAAGACAAAAAACAAAATAACTTAAATATATATGATGTTTAGACTTTCCTAGAATAATACTGTGCTTACTACCAGAACAAAAGGGTTAGACTATGGTGTACTAAACAAGAGTTGGTTGACTGGAAACGCTCGTAATGCTCAACATGGCGTGTGATTCATGGAAAGTCCCTCCCTTCAACAACAGCCAATCAGCTTACTGGTAAATATTTGCTGTGTACACAGTAAATCTACCAGTGTTAAATCAACACTATTAAAGTTAAATTAACACTGAGAATTTTACATTTTGACACCCTCAGTGTTAATTTAACTCTAATAGTGTTGATTTAACACTGGCAGGTTTACTGTGTAGCTATGCAAATGTGTAATAAACAGAATAGTCTCAAAAGACATTTTTGGCATTTCGTGAGTCAAACTGCAAACTATTTCAACAATTTTCATCAGATTCTAAAAGTGATTTCAAACGTCTGTGGCTTTTAGCTTTGTGATAGGAGCCTTGTCTTGTATGGTTCAAATAACTGCCCGGGGGTCTGATTACTACAAAGCCTTAAAATAACTTTCTTTTATTTCTAATCATATCTACCTCATTCCTCCATTCAAGGCGGCATTTCACAAAGCAGGATCTGACTGAACAATCTTCAACGTTGGGATTAAGCTATCTGGCTAACTTAGTGGAATAACGCCCTGATCTTCATCAGTTGTGTTACATTAGGAATCAATAATAAACAGTGGTTAATGTTAGGAATTATTACTTCTTCTCTATAGTAAGCTACAGTATTGGTGAAGTCATGTCAAATTTATTTATAAAACACTTTTTACAACACACAAGCTCTACCGGGTTAGTAATATCAAATGGCAAATCTCCAGTGAGCGAGCCAACAGCGACAGTGGCAAGGGAAAAACTCCATCAGAGCTGGAGGAAGAAACCTTGGGAGGAACTGGACTCACATGGAGGACTCATCCTCCACTGGTTAATTATAAGTTCTAGATGAATCACACAATCCTATGATGCTGTTGTAGTGTTCATTTGGTGACAGTATTAACACTGTAAAGGGATGGAATGCACTTCCTAAGTGACTTGATTGTTGGCAAATGGGTTTAATTACAACATATTTTTTGAAGTCTACTTGCACACATGTTTGGCTTGTCGTTTAGCTGAAGGGAAAAGGAAGAGTTGATTTTGTGGATGTGACTTTTGTTATTTGCTAGACGAAATGAAGTAGAACAGAACAAAATAAACGTACACCCACAGAGGAATTAAAAGAAACCTCAGATAACGATCATGTCTAAACAGTGGGAAAGAAAGCAGAACCAAAGTGGCCTCAAAGATGCTGACAGTAAGGCGTTCAAGTCCCAGAACCATTATGGTCAACTGTGCATGTAGTCAACTTCTGCATAACGTTCCCTTAACTGGGAATGAAACCTCTTGACTTTCAGAGCTCGAGCTTTCCGACTAGTACAGTCAGCGCAATTAATTACCTTGCTAAAATGAGCCAGCAGATAATGGCCATTCACTCTAATCTGGCCTCATGGTTCTTAGCGGTCATCAAGCCTGTGGTCCAGTGTTTGTCCTGCTGGAGTAATCCACGGCTTACTGATAAGCCTGTTTGCCCTAAGTGTTTGTGCAGGGTGTTAACAGACTCCATTCACATTCCAATGGAACGGGCCTCTAGAGCCTATCGGACAGGGAAAAGGCCTGGATGAAAAAAACGGCTAGTGGCACAAAGACTTTAGACTGATCTTGAAAGTCCTTTTTTTTTCAAAGCCAGGACACAAATCCCCCACAACCACACACATTCAGATATATGTATATGCATCCTGTTTGGCTTGGCGCACATTCCTCCCAAAATGAAGTGCGTTTGAAGACAGGTGAGCTTTAAGCACAGGGGATTTCCTGGCCATCAAACAGACGTTGAGCTGAACGTAGCGCAGCGGCCATATCCACTCCAAACTCGCACTTTACAAATTCTTCCAAACCATGCGATGTCTTCCGCCAGCCTATAATTAGCAGGGAAATTGCATCTAGCAACAGCGGCGATGATTAAACTTGCTCAGTTAATGCAGAACCTCTAACAGCAGACAGTTCTTTCCTCAGGCCATCCTGACTCTTTGGGGGTTTTTTGGACCGTAGCCTACACATTGTCAGGCTGCACCTATCAAAGACAAGATAATTACAGCCAAACAGTGAGAGTTCACTGCTCTGTTAAGCATTTCTGCCAGCAGAATTTGACCCAACACACATATAATAAAAGACGGGGTTCCGGTACAGACCAGAAAGCAAAACACGTCCGAAAATATCGAAAGCCCAATGACAAATGTTCTACGCTTCCTTTCTCACTGTCCAGGTTCCAAGAAGCCTCACGGGCTTCCACTAGAAACGAGATCCGGCCTCGTCCTCCGTGCCAGGAAGACAAGCTGTTCGAAAAACCACAAAATGTGGATGCGAGGAGACTTTTGAGAAACGAGCTGTGCCACGGAGAAAAAGAGAACAACACCACTGCTTGGCTCTATAAAAAAGCAGCATATAGAGAGTCACTAAGTGGCTGTAATGTGCGTAATTGTCCTTCTTGATGTGCACTTATGAATCCAATTCGCTTACAAATGACTAATGCAAATCTGCCAAAACATTAAAACCATCTACACTCATTGTCCACTTACCTTATTTCAGACTGTAAAGACTTGTTTTCTTTGTCAGCTCCCTTTCACCTTCATCTTCAATGATCAGCACCATCTCAGCACATGCAGTGACACTGACGTGGTGGTGGTGTGAGAGTGTGTGCTGGATCAGACACTGCAGAGATGCTGGAGACACTCTGCCCACTCTAGCCCACCTAGATGTAAAGTGAGATCTGTTGCAGTTTGTTTTGGTCCTTCAGTCCGTCACTGGTGCTCGCGGGATGCTGTTAAATGGATAGTTGCAGCATTTTCACTCCATCAGTGACGCTAAGGTGACTCTCCATACCTGCGCAACACTCTAACACACCACCACCACATCACTGTCACTGAAATTGCGAATGATCCACCATGCAAATGTTCGCTGCTCTGTGTAGGTGCAGACCATTGAAGAACAGGGTGAAAGGAGGCTTACAGAGTAGACTGATGGACTGTATTTGAGCTACATCTACACGGTCAGTGGAGCTGATGAAGCTTTAATGTTATGGCTGATCATTGTTTCACATAGTTAAGAACAGAACTGCACTTCTGAGACCTTTCCACAACTTTAAGACAGATCAGACATCCGAAATATAACGTTTAAGAACTTTTTTCTCGTTTTCTCTCAAAAACTGGGAGCAGAAATGTCTCAGTATTTATAGACTAAAACCTTCTTTTGATGACAGAGAGGAAAACGATGAACGCACATGAAAGGAGAGAAAAGAGAGTGAAGACACAAAAGGGGGTTACAGGCCCTGGGCTACAAACACACACACACACACACACACACACACACACACACACACACACACACTCACAAGCTCTGTTGCCTTGGAGCTTCATTCATGCTGTGCTCCTGCAAGCACAACACTGTTCCCTTAATTGTCTGCTCTTTTCTTGCAGGGGTTAATGGAAACCTCAGGGGGTCTCCCCTTCTCCCCAATTGCTCTACCTTTCACTTTTCTCTCTTCACTTGTCTCTCTTTCTGTCTCTCGCTCTCACCAACAGGACAAAATAAAAAAATGTCCACAGCTTCTGCTGTCCCGTCACCCGACCGCCGGCACATCTTGCCATCCTCCTCTCTCTGGACAGTTAAACTCTATGGAAATTAGCTCTAATTCACTGTGTATAGTTACATCTGAGCTCCAGTACACACTGGTGGCATGTTCATAGCTGTTTGTAGCTTGTAGCTATCATTATCAATGCACCGAAATGATTTGTTTTGGCCAAAACCGAATAAAATTTGGCTGAACACTGTTATTCATTTCTATAAATGATTATAAAATTAGTAAATAAACTATTTCTCACAATAAGACTTAGTAGTTTGGAATGAATGTCTGTAGTTTAATAAGCTGGTTTGACATCATTAGGTTTAATAACATGAGTTTAATTAATTATAATTTTATATTTATTTATAAAACAAATGATATACAATAATATATGAATATGTATGAAGGTGCATGTGTGTTACATTATTACTAATATTTAATAAAATGATGAAAATGTCTAAAATGAATGATGTAAGTCACTTGGATGTTTTGTGTGTTTAATGTGAGTGTCATTGGCAACAGACACTGAAACACTTCACATTTCTTCTAGTAATTGTGAGACGGTCCCTAACACTGCAGCCAGACAAGCGCAAACACAAAGCTAAGCGGCTGTATTCTGGCTTCATCATAAGAAGTGCAGTTTAGTAAAGATTGTGCTTGTAGTTTGTTGTCTTCTTCCATTTGTGACAACCTTCCATCTTCCAACTGTGCTGGTGAATTTATGTTTTGTTAGTGAGGAACACTCTGGCTCACGTTTACAGCCGGGAATTAGAAAAAGGCAACAGTGTCAAATTATTTGGTCTTTTCACTTATTCGGCCGAACACCAAGAGTGTTATGTTTTTGCTATTTTTGGCTTATAATTTAGGCTGCCGAATATTCCGTGCATTCTTAATTATAAGAACATTTTATAAAGGTACAGAAATTATCTTTCCGGAATGTTCTGAAAATGTAACAGTGTATTTTGGAACGTTTCTGACAGGATGTTTCCAGTAAGACACACACTAACATTATGGCAATGTTTGAAGAAACATCAGCGAGTCATTTTTATTGGTTCTGAACATCATGATGTCCACTAGTTTGACAGAGGGACGAGTCGGCACGGCTGGAGGACGTTCAGCGCCGACAGTGCAAAGGTAAGTCAGGTCGTGTTTGCTAAGATGTTTGTTTATTGTTTCTGTTTTGTCTCTGTGGGTGTGGCCAGAATTTGAACCTACCGTAGGTGATGTCTTCACAGTATTGTACCAATGTTACAGGAACCACTAAATCAAAACATTCTAGAAACATCTAGAACACTTGACAGTTTCGACAACATTCTAAGTATTAAATATGTAACATTTGTAACGTTCAGAAAATGTTCCACTAACCAAAAAATGTTCCAGACCAGTCTTGCATTCACTCTGCAGCCCCATCCAACTTCCAAACTAGCACCTCGCTCTGAAAGAGCCTGATTCAGCAGGAGCTCAGAGACACACTCTGCTCTCCACAGGCTTCTGGACAAAGACACAGGATGGAGAGGGGGGGTTTCCTAGCTCTTTCATTTTTCCCTTCACTTTCCTTATTGTCCCTGACCACAAGAAATACATAAATGACTTTCTAAAGCAAGACAGAGAAAGAGAGTGAAAAAAAGAATGAATACATGCATGATGCCAGTCAGGACTGAATGGGCTACAGAAGAAACTCCTGCCACATTTCTGAGCTTTGCCACTTCCATTGTATACTTGCGTGATAGAATAGCATTTCTCAACAGGGGATCACAGAAACACGAGACATGGACACAGAGTTTCGGCCCAACACTGACCATCTTCTCGTCCCCCCTCTGTGGTAGCCCCTCACTGGTTGACCACCTCAGTGGCTCTCTGCTGCTCTGCTCTCCACAGGCTGCCCCATTTCGCAATTAGCCAGCAGTAATTTGGGGGATGAAAGCCCCTTTCACTGGCCCCAAGTCTGTCCCTGCTCTGCCCACCCCTGTGGTAAGGCCATGCCAGCTTAGGCAGGGGACATGGTGGGGGGTTTTCTTTCTCTCTCAGCTTACCAGCAACTGCAAGTGACCATTAGTAGGGCTACTTCTACAGGGATTGAGCTTTGTCCATTATGGAGGAGCTGTGATTGCTGCATTCAAAACTTTGCAGGGAAATTCCTATCAAGACATTGGCTTTGTCCTAGTTTACTTCGCCATGGTCGATTGACTCATGCACCTTAACAAAGACAGATGTTCCACTAATTAACTTTTAGAAAGGTACATCGAGCATTTAGGATGATATGCACTCCGAAAAAAACAATTTTAAGAAAGTAAAAAAAAACTTGTTTATGGACATTTTTTCTTCTTTTTGTCTAAAAAGAAAAAAATATTCTTAACAAGCAAGTTTTGCCCAAGAAAATTAAGCTCATTCTGAGAACATATGTCTAACTTTTTCTTAACAAGATATTTCAGCTCATATTGAACTTTATTTACCAGTTACAGGGTAGGACTATGGTTTGGTCGAAAGATTATTTTGCTTATTTAAAGAATAAGGCCACTTAAACAAATTCTCAATTTAAGAAATGTATTTAATGACTCTAAATCAAGAGTTTGTAACACTCATTTTTAAAAAATTCTTAAGAAAAGCAATTTTTTGCTAGTATGAAGCACAATTTTCTTTATTTTTTGACAATTTAGTGTAATTTAAAAACACACACGAGTTACATTCATTTGCTAGTTATACAAATTCTAGCTAAGCAACTTTTGCCTAACCAATGGCAGATTTTTTTCTCAAAGCAAGAAAAAATAGATCATATTTAGGAATATTTGGCTTATTTCAAGTAGTGCTGTTCTTGCTGTGTGTTAATTGTGGTTGCATTACATTTTAAACCCAAATGTCTTTAAGATTATGAGGAACATGTATTTTCCTGTGGATGTGTCCAAACTGATTTGTACAGCAATAGTATTTTCACTTGCATCACCAGTCAATGCTTCACTGTGTTTGCATATCTGGGGAAAAAGAAAGGCATGAAGAACAAGAAGATAGTGGGAGGAGACGTAAAGAAAGCAAGAGAAAGCAATAGCGGTGACTAAAGAGAAGAGTAGCTGCTTCAATGAAAGAGGTGTTGGGGATGGGCTGCCTGGGGGAGGAGAGGGGCGGCGACGGAGCTGAGGCCTGGGACAAAGGAGAATAATCCATTGGTCAGGAAGATGCTGAGCAGTTTAGCCAACACTAAAGCATGGTTGGGAGGCAGCGCTTTGAATGTGCCCAGCAAGCACCGAAAGAGCCTTTCAATGGAGGATGTCAACCTGCTGACCGCTGAATGGCTGAGCGGTCAGGGTTCAGCTCCAGCTGGGTGCAGGAAGTCCATTTAACTCTGAAAAACTGAGCGTTTGTGCTGACTTCACATCAGATTGGAACTGTAATGATATACAGTTATTAACGGTGGAGACATTGTATATATAAATGAGATTCAGTTCTCATTATTATCCAGAATATTAGCCATACCGACAAGTGATTAAATACAGTATTAAATGATTATATCGCTTGCCGTAACAACTGCAGAACTAATTTAACCACTATTATTACTATCTCTTCGCTTCATTTGTGTGTGAGTGTGTTTGTGATTGGTTTTCTGACAAGTCTCACCTGCTATACAGATGGTCTTTACAGAGGCAATGCTCCACAACGGACTCTGTGGTGACCCACGGCCAAAGAGCATTTGACCGGCCAGTGCACACCACCTACCACAGCCCAAGCTAATCAATACATCAGAGTCCCCGAGGACTCACACAGGCTTGAGTCATTACAATGTGTGTGTATGTGTGAATGACCATAAAGATCATCATTTTCCACAGTTCCCTATGCTAGCATTACATCCTATTAAAAAAAATTACTAGTTACTATTAATAATATACTAATAATAACTATTAAACAGTAATATGAATAATAAAGTAATAAAATTAATATTAATCATTAATAAAATATTAATACATTATTATATATTATTTATAAATAATAAACTGTTAAAAGCATGTAGCATAAAATTATCACGCAATCCTATTCAGTCAACTTCACTTCAGCTCATTATCACCAATGTTACACATATGTTTGGACTGTATGGTCAATAGATCTTGTTTACACAGAATTATACCTCATTTTTTGAGTAAAAATAAGCAGAAATTCTGAATTATTTTGATAATAGTTACACTTAGAGGCATGTAAATAGATGGCTTATCACAGACTGGTAGACACACACAGACACACACTCAAATGTAAAAATTAATGAATTTTAATATGAAACCGCTGATATTAAAATACGTCTAGCTGACGTGACACAGGCAGAACAAACGCTCAGCATATTAATAACTTACAGGTGAAAACACACTGCCGGCCAAATTGCAGTCCAGACTCCATTTGAGGGAGTGACAGTGGCGATGGCCAATCACACATTAGCAAGAAACAGCAGAGCCAATCAATGAGCTTGTGGCAGCCTAAAGGGAAACTGGCTTGTATTTCAGCTGGTCTCCATTTAATATAGCGTAACATGTATGATTGTCGAAAAAGTCTATGTACTGTTTTGACTAAGTACAGGACTTTGTACAACTGAATAGTACCATTAAACATAATAATATGATGAGCAATATAATAACTATTAACATTGGATTAAGTGATTAGGAAGATGAATGGGAGGAATATTAGCATTATTTGACTTATTGTTTTGCTATTTTGTCATGATTGTTCAATGATCAGGGTTATAAAGTTTTGCATTTTTTATTTAGCCAATGTAAATAAATTGAATTTATTTGGCTTAGACCATATCATCATGTTAGCTGAATAGCCTAAACTTCTAGAGTAGATTCGCACACTTTGACTCTGCCCTTTAGCTACCATAACGTAGACAGCCCTTGCATAGCCTAAACTTCTACAAGTATTTTCTGTCTATTTTTAGTCTTTTGCTTACATGTTGTAGTCTAGATAGTCCTCACTTTGGCTAAACTTCTACAAGTAGATTCTGTCCATTTCAGGTCTTTAGCTAGCATGATGTAGCTTAGCTAGTCCTTGCTTATCCTAATATTTTACAACTAGTTTCTGTCTATTTCTAATGTTTAGTTATCATGTTGAAGCACAGATAGTCCTTGTTTAGCCTAAACTTCTAAAAGTAGTTTCTGTCCATTTCAGATTTTTAGTTAGCATGATGTAGCCTAGCTGGTCCTTGCTTAGCCTAATCTTCTACAAGTAGTTTTTGTCTATTTCTCGTCTTTAGCTAGCATGATGCAGCGTAGATAGTCCTCACTTGCCTAAACTTCTATGAGTACTTTCTGTCCATTTCAGCTCTTTAGGTAGCATGACGTATCTACCCTGGCCTCTGCTTCAGAAAGGCAGGAAATGAAGAAGCAGGGGTTCCATGGCGACAGCATGTATACGGGTCACCTACATGGAGACTCAGCATCCCTAGAGCGCAGGCATAAAAGCATGGGCATCCGTCCAGACTCAGCCCTGCCACGGATGGGGGTCTTCGTCTGGACAAGGTAGCGGGGGGCCTGGGGTACGCTATAGATAAGAACTTTCAAGTGACAGACTTCTAAACGCTTCCTGAGTCAGATAGTGGAACAGAACACCCCTCAGAACACCCCCCAACCTTGCAGGACAATGCTTCACTTGTCCCTTTTGTCCACCACCACTAACCGACAGGAGCACCAAAGACCAGTATTCTGTGAACTCCTCCTTAATCACAGGATGGACTCGGAGAGTGCACACTTAAGAGTGCACACTAGACACAGTGTTCCATAGCGGAGCCCTTTTTAATGTGTTTTTAGCAAAAAGCTAACCTTTGATCACATGCTGGAAGCAAAGCCGATGCCAGCAGTAATCTGAGGAGGCTGAAAAAAAGCCAACACCCAAAACACGACATGATATCAGCGAAAATACTGCCATCTACGATCTCAAACTTCTTGCAACTTTTGCAAAGCATAATCAAAGCCCTCCTTATTGTAGAAAGTTACACCAGCACGTAATGAGCATGAGGTTCTTCAAATTACTATGTGAAAAAAATAAATTATATTTTTATATATTCCAGTATCTTGTAACTGCATTGTTAATATATCACTTATATTAAGTATACAATAACCCTAACCTTAATCTCAACCCAACATTTTATAATTTAAAACATTCTTACAATTTGTTGATGAATAAAAATTTTTTTTTAATTTTTATAAAATAATTTTTTTTTAGGTTGTGCAGCATTAAAGGAACTTTATGTAGGTTAATATTGCAATTCACTTAAGCTTAGGCTTTAAACATAAACTCTTACCCTGGCCCTAATACTAACTCTAACCTTAACCTTTGTAACATTCTTACAATTTATTGCTGAATACATAAATTGCAGAAATCATGTTATAGGCTGCACAGCACTAAAGGGACTTTATGTAGGTTCATATTGCAATTCCAATTTGTGCCACAAGAGGTCACACTTCAGCAGGAAAGAAACTGAGTGCTCAGTTCTATGTGTTTGGGACTTATTCAAACATCAGTTAAGGATTAAAACCAAAAATTGGTGCTTGAAGTATTTGTTTTTTTATATTTACTTGGTTTATTTGAAGCAAAATTTTTAATTGGTCGCAAAAAATTACTTGAATTGAATAGAAAGAATTGGGTGTCAGCTTTCATGTGACTCCTCCCTTTTCCATGTATAAAAGTTTAAGAGTTTAAGAGGATAAGTCACTTATATCGGCCTTAAGCGTAAAATTGGTGTTTATTAATTAGATTTTTCACTGAACCATGTCCTTTCAAATCAATCAATACTTAAATACAAAATCTACCACTAAGAGAAGCTGAGATGACACTTTGTTTAGTGTGAGGGAGTGGCACTTCCAGAAATTACTAGTAGACTTCAAAATTCCTTAACACTATATCAGATTAGGCTCTCTGGAGCAGATAAACATGCACCTATAGGCATCATGTCTAATGCTAGGCTAGAGGGGTATAAAGCCCCCCCTCATTGAGGTGTGAAGTAGCAGAACTGAGTACTTCCAGTTCTTTTGGGATGCGTTGGGGTCATGATCATCCAACATCCTGAGTTCCCTAAGGATTTTGTGGCTCAGATTCCTCACAACAATGCTCCAAAATCTAGAAAGCATTTGGTGGACAGTTACTCCAACAACAGTGGGACAAACTTTTTTTTTTGAGACGTTGAGTTTTCAGTATAATATGAGCTCAGCAAACGGCCTTTACATCGAGTGAAAATTTAGTGATGATCGGACCAGTAGAAATGCTCCAAAAGTGCCCTGAGCAAAGTCTCTTTGCATTAACGTACACTGAAAGTGAAGGTTTTGGCTCTCTCCTGTAAAGTTACATGACTTGTTTTTCCTTGGACAGCGACGATATGCTGTGGGAGCAGCTCCGCTCGCTGCCCAGATAAAACAAGCTTAGGTTCAGTTATCCAGACAGGGATTAAACATAGACTTGGGCTGCATTTTCTTTTCTATGGAGAATCTCCATTTACAATGCTGTATATTCCAGGACTAGGCTTAATTCCTGTCTGGGAAACCAACTCGGAAGAGAAAACAGTCAATCAGGAGAGCAGAACGAATCATATTCATGAACTGAAGTGAAACAGCCAACAGAGTTTCCAAATGTGACCAAACCTCGCAACTCTCTCTCTCTCTCTCTCTCTCTCTGTCTCTCTCTCCCTCTCTCAGTCTCTCTGTCTCTCTCTCTCTGTATCTCTCTCTCTGTCTCTCTCTCCCTCTGCCTCTATATATATCTCTCTCTCCCTCTCTCTGTATCTCTCTCTCTCTGTATCTCTCTCTCTATCTCTCTGTCTCTGCCTCTCTGTATCTCTCTCCCTCTGCCTCTATATATCTCTCTCTCTCCCTCTCTCTGTATCTCTCTCTCTCTCTCTCTCTGTATCTCTCTCTCTCTTTCTCTCTGTATCTCTCTCTCTCTTTCTCTCTGTATCTCCCTCTCTCAGTCTCTCTGTCTCTCTCTCTCTGTCTCTCTCTCCCTCTGCCTCTATATATCTCTCTCTCTCCCTCTCTCAGTCTCTCTGTCTCTCTCTCTCTGTCTCTCTCTCCCTCTGCCTCTATATATATCTCTCTCTCCCTCTCTCTGTATCTCTCTCTCTCTCTCTTTCTCTCTGTATCTCTCTCTCTCTGTATCTCTCTCTCTCTCTATCTCTCTGTCTCTGCCTCTCTGTATCTCTCTCTCTCTGTCTCTCTCTCTCTCTGCCTCTGTCTCTCTCTCTCTCTCTGCCTCTGTCTCTCTCTCTCTGTATCTCTCTCTCTCTCTCTCTGTATCTCTCTCTCTCTCTCCCTCTGCCTCTCTCT
>BRDA01010909.1:8660-22295 GCA_036984385.1 Crenuchus spilurus | reverse complement strand
TCTAGTATACTAGTACTAGTAAATACTAGTACAACTCTAGTATTTTTTGCATTTGTACTTTCCCACTATTGTAAGTTGCTTTGGATAAAAGCATCCGCTAAATGAAATGTAATGTAATGTATCCGAGGTGGTTGCTAAGGTGTTGCTATGGTATTCATGGTGGTTGCTAAGCTGTTGCTATGGTATCTGAGGTGGTTGCTAAGGTGTTGCTATGGTATCTGACGTAGTTGCTAAGGTGTTGCAATGGTATTCATGGTAGTTGCTAAGGTGTTGCTATGGTATTCATGGTAGTTGCTAAGGTGTTGCTATGGTATCTGAGGTGGTTCCTAAGGTGTTGTTATGGTATTCATGGTAGCTGATAAGGTGTTGCTATGGTATCCATGCTGGTTGTTACGGTGTTGCTATGGTATCCATGGTGGTGGCTAAGGTGTTGCTATGGTATCCAAGGTTGTTGCTAAGGGGTTGATATGCACTAGAGCACACTTACCTGCTCTGATTAAGTACTTAAAATTTTGGTGGCTGTCGGGACACAAACTCTGGGTTGAGTGTATGTGAAAATGAATGGGAGTGAATGGGAGGCATGAGGGATGAAAAAACAACACAAAAAAAGAAGTGGGGGTTAGTATGGCTCTGAAGTACAGCTCCGTTACCTGCCCTGATGGAGTAAATCAATTTTGGTGGTAGTCGGGCAAAAGGAAGCCTGGAATTTGGTATGGCCAAAAATGAATGGAAGTCAATGACGAAAAAGGGATGGATATAAAATGACAAATAAACAAGTGCGGGTCGAAACAGTGAATTTGTGCTCTTGGGCCTGCCCTGATATAGTGTATTCGAAACACTGCAAATCAGTGAAGCAGAAGTACAGTAGATGAGCATGCCTTTTTGCTCCCCATTCATTCTTAAATTGGAAAAAAATTCCAAGATTAAGGAAGTTTTTAGGAAAACTGCACATTCAATCAAAATTCTGTATACAAGCTCGGATCACACCATCAGACCGAACAATCTGGACTCAATCAAACTCAAACTGCACTCAGACCACAGGTTGATATAAGCATTTCTTATTTCATATTCTTATATTGCTTTTTGCACTTAGGGGGTGTGGTTGGGTGTGAAGACATGCTGTAGGTCATTTGCACAACAATAGGTGCTAAATGGCTCATAGTAGGGGAGCTGGAAAAGAGCTTTCCCTTATGAAAATATTTGTTGGTTTTGTTGTCCTAGTGTTAAAAAGGCTCACTTGGCCAGACAAAGGGAGAACACTGAATAAAAGACCTAACTAGCCTAATCTAGGCCTAACGAGCCTAATCTGACATAGGTACACACATTTGGTCTATATGCCCATAAAAGCTTTGTTAAAAACTGTATGGACTCTTAAATTCTCTCGATCATCCGCTGCTCTCTCAGCAGTGAAAAAGCATTAAAACAGCATAATACTGACTCCAATCACTCTAACCACTAACCAGTAATAATACTGATCAAAGACAGAAATATCATAACTCAAATTTCAACTGAAAAGACAACCAAAAGAAAGCAAAGGACAGCTTCTCATTCACAAATGTCTTATTTGAATTTCTCCATTTCTCCTTAAATGGGGCAACATGGGGGTCATCTGGCTGAACAGACATGATTGTTCGAGCTCCTTAATTCTTCCTTCAAATTATGTTTAAAAGAACTAACACGTCCCTTAACTGTTCCCAGTTGGCAGTTGAACTTCCCAACTACCTCCTGATAATGGACCTTAGATCTAAAATGAGGAAGGACATCCAAATATCTGAAAATGAAATAAACTACTAACAAACCACCTGCTGAAGGACAATGAGTCTCTTAAAAGTGGACTACTTGGAGAATTATAGTCTGTGTCACATCTGTGTCATGAGCCTGAAAGAAGGCACAGAGGGTCATGACCCACTTAAGTTCTTTGGTGGAATGGCTGCCCCAGGTCCTGGGAGCTGCACACACCCCTAGCCCTCTGGACATTGAGTGCGCTTACCGCACTCCGAGCACTAAACCTGCACCAAACTGACCTTCGAGACTCATTCCTGATCTACTTTCTTCGCTATCAAGACAGTGAAAATATGTTGTGACTCGCCAAAGCAAAACGAAACATCACTATCCAGGAAAAGAACTTTTTCCCTGACATGATCTGAGTTTGTTCGGTGCCGCAAACAGATGATTCCAGCATTGAAGGCTTTGAAGGATAGGAACTTCATCTACATAACCAGCTACATCACCTACCTTGCTGAGAGTGCAGCTAAAATACCAGACATTCCATCTGTTCAAGACACCAGAAGATATCTCCAAGTTCACAGAGGAAGATCTAACTTGAATAATGCTCTATTTGAATGTTACATTCTTATAAAGATCAATATTGTTGGTAATCTTTCTGGACTGGTTGAATTGTTCTATTTCTAGATTCATATATTCCAACACCACAGGTATGCTAAATGTTGATTTTATTAGTGTACAATTATGTGCGCATGTGTACTGTATTGGAACTATACAGGAGAGAGTTACATAACTTCATGTAAAGTAAATAACACATTGGATATGACCCTCCTTATCAGACCCGGCGGCATGGGCGGGCATTGGGGGACAGTGCCCCCTCACAGAGTCAGCCATGCCCCCCCTGACTGGACTGGAAGCTGTTTATATGTTTTGTTTTTACCTCGGAGTAGAGGCCTGCATTACCACGGGACCCGTTACAATATCTTGCGGCGCGGGACAACAATTAATCGTCTCTTGCGGGAGCGATCGGTCAGTTAGTCTAGTCGTCACGGGAGCGGGACGAGACGTAAATGTCGAAAAATCCTGCAAATGAATAAATGTTCTGTATGATGCTGGATCTGTTCAGTCACTTTTTTCTCTATCTGCACATTATTTAAGTAAGTTTTAAGCTCTGTATAGTTAATCAGATTGATGTGAGGATCAGGGGCAGTACTAGGGTGGAGCTACGGAGCGAGCAGTAACTCCGGGTATTTTCTCAATATCTTCGGATCTTACATCCAACCCAGAACCAATCCAGCAACATCCGCCGCTCCTTCTGTCTTTCTGAAAGAGACTGCTTGTGCAACCCACACACACTGGAGGACAAACTAAACTCAACTTGCGCGTGCAAACGCCCCACCCCGCATGAGTACTGAGGGCGGGAGCGGGCAGACACGTTTATGTGGCGGGCGGGAGTGGGACCAAATATGACGATTTTATGGCGGGAGCGGGACGAAAACATGCGGGAGCGGGCGGGAGCGGGACTAAAAAAAAATCAGTCTACCTCGGAGTGGCCATCTTTCTATTTTTTCTATCTCGGTTTGTCAGTCATACAATTCAACCAATCAGTGAAGGCAAGGCAACATTCTAGCCAATTACAGTTAGAGGGGGGCGGGTCAGTGACTTTAATGTTCATACTAGAGAAAGGACTACGCTCACCGTTGTTCGTGTGGCATGGATATTCAAACTTATTTCCAAACAAATGTGAATATAAGTCAAATAAGTGACACCGACGTAAACGGCAGCGGACAGGAAGCAGCACCATGCATTTCAGTTCGAAACGTAAGCACTGAAGTTAACACTGGAGTAAACATTCATGCTAGGAGGGTTGGCTACAGCAGCTAGGGAGAACAAGGAGCAGAACCGAGCAGTGCTCAGCCAATTGGAAGAAATGTGAGTGACGACGTCAACAATAGCAACACTGAAGTCACACATTACACAAACGCCGCCTGCCACTCTACTAAAAGTAGAGTAAACTCATTTCTGCCCCCCACCTCTCCTCCATCCCACACACAAACTTGGGTTTCTTGCAGGCAGAAGTGTAACACTTCTTTGTTCTGCTCCCTAGCTGTTGTAGTTAACCCTCCTCAGTCAGTGTTCAGCCTGACATCAGTGCTTATTTTTTATCACTGCATGTGTTTATGCTTATGTTTGACATTTAATTTAATTGAATGAACACAGTACTGCACTATTGGGTTTTTTTTTGTTAGATTTTGGGATTTTATTGAAAGATTGTTTCTCAGCACTGTAGTAGAAGTGGTCACAGAGCCGCTGTTCAACTTGAAACAAATAAAATGCTTGTTCGAAAAATGTGCCCCCCTGAAAAAATACAATGCCCCCCCTTTAAATTGTTTCTGCAGCCGGGTCTGCTCCTTGTACATCTGTTTCAGACAAACCCACTGCTCAAGATATCATAACCAGTTTGTGTTGGGACCTAATTATGGTGTTAAGTGTTTTGACAGTGTAAGACTGCAAAGTTTATGGTATTAATAAGAAACCTATCATTCTCCTTTAAATTTCTTCTATAGATATACAATTCTGTGTTATAATTAATCATTTGCCATCTCCACATCATTGCATTCAGTTTTTATTCACAATTTGTATAGCGTCAACTTTTTTGGAATTCGGTTTGTATATCAGTCTGTGTGTAATGAATGAATATAATATACAAGTTTCACTTTCTGAATGGAATTACTGAAATAAATCAATTTTTTCGTGATATTCTAATTTTAAGACCGACACCTGTAGTTGGACAAAGTAAGGAGCGGGGTGTGACAGGTCAGGACAAGATGGAAACTTAGATATTTATAACTATTAAATGTTATTATGAATAATAAAATGTATAATAATCATTAATAAAATTACATTATCACATATTACTAAATATTAATAAATTGTTAAAAGCATGTAGCATAAAATTATCACCCAATTCTGTTTCACCTTTTCAGTCAACTTCACTCCAACTCATTCTCACCAATATTACACTTATATTTGGACTGTATGGTCAATAGACCTCATTTACACAGAATTATACCTCATTTTTTAGTAAAAATAAGCAGAAATTCTGAATTATTCTGAAACAGTTAAACTTAAGGCATGTACGTGGATTAATACGAAACCTCTGATATTAAAATACATCTAGCTAACGTGAGGCAGGCAGAATTAATGCTCAACAGGTTAACAACTTACAGGTGAAAACGGATTGCTGGCCAAATTGCAAAACATCGTTTTACAAGTCCAGACGCTGTTTGAGGGAGTGACATCAGATCACACATTATGTTTCAGATTGAGCGGCTCGTATTTCCGCTGGGTCCTAGTGCTTGCTCGCTTCATTTAATATTGCATAGCATTAATTGAATGGTTAAATCTGCAGGGGACCAAAACTGCCTTTTGAAAATTGCCCCCCACCAAATTACGTCTGGGCACACGGAGCCGCAGCATAAGGATGCATGTGGCTCCAGAGTCTCGGGTTGCCGACCCCTGGCCTAGATAGTATTCTGTTTACATAAACAAAACAAAAAAAAAGTCATTGTGTTTACATTAACAAAAAATCTAGTTAAACTGCTTAATAGTGGTGGGGCGACGCGTCGACATACTCGACGTAATTGACTACAAAAATATGTCGATTTGCAAAAATGCGCGTTGACGCGTTTCCAAGATGGCCACACCAACTAAAAACATAGATTTCTCCGGGGAGCAGGCTGTGGCTAAAAAACTCGCACACGGGCATCTTAAGTTTGGGAGTATTTTGGACAGAGACCGAACAATGTGGTGCTATGTAAGCTTTGCCAAATGGAGATGGCTTATCACAGCAGCACGACCGCTATGCACAAGCACCTGAAGCGCAAGCATCCCGGAGCGCTTCGTCAAGACGGCGGCGAGACACCACCTTAAGTTCTGTTTATTTGTTCTCTCCACCCGAGCATTATATATTACAAATATTAGCATGTGTTGCTAATGTGCATGTTAGTAGTAGTCACTATAAAGTAGTCACCTTTACTGCTATCAGGGCCTGTATTTCAGTGAGGGAATTGCGCACTATTTCTTTGATTTCCGCGATTTTAGCCTTAATAATGCCGGAAACTCCCGCAAATAATTACAGCGAAAACGTTCAGCGAAACATTAGCTCAGTTTGGATTGTGAGACGGACTGATGGTCGGGCACTCGGCGCGCTCACTCCTCCTCTGTCTACAGAGCTACGAGAACCTTCTGCTTTCAAGGCGTTTCTCTCAGTCAACTTTCAGAACCAACACAGTCACTGATAAGAACTTGTGGCACGCAAACATGGAGCGCTGACTAAAACGCAAATCTCCATCGTCTGAAATTGAACCCGCTCAAAAAATAGCACCGGCAGAATCCTTCTCCCCTTCGCGTGCACGAGCATCACACAGCAGTGCAGAGCACATTGTACTCGCTGTTTCTGTTGTTTCTGTATTTAATTAAATAACAATTTTTATTGTCATTACGTTCACAGAAAACAACATAACATCTCATAAAGCAATAGTTGTTTTATATTTAAAAAAACAGAAGTCCAAATAAATCCATATTATTAGAACGTTGTTAAAACAAAATACACAACAGAGATTCTGCTACAGCTTCTAAGATCATCTCGTGTTATTGGTCTAAATTCAGTGTTTTGCATCTTTTCAGAAGAAATAATGATACTGTACACTATTTTAATGTCCTCTGACCCAGAGCTGTTATAAACACTGACACAGTAAATCTGCCCGTGTTAAATTAACACTATTAGGAGTTAAATTAAGACTGAGGGTGTCAAAATGTAACACTCCCAGTGTTAATTTAACTCTTAAAATGTTGATATTGTACACTACGCATTACCTCCACTGTAATGCCTAAATGTTCTTACAGTCACCCCAACACAAGAGACATGTAGACCCATACACTAGAGGGGAAGAGAGATTGTGTGTAGGTGCTGGGGTGTGTGTTCGTTACTTCTGTTTGTTGTTCAAGTTGAAAATTTTTTGCATTGTTAAAAATCTTGCTTTAATTTCATGAGAGATTTTATGTTTGACTGTACAGAGAAGGTACATTTTAACACAGGATTTTGTTTTGCAGGTTATGAGAAGATTAAAGAAAATATAGAAATATTAAGAGGATTTCTCTTTTTCATCATTTTGGGTAAATTATTAAGTGCAGACAACAAGGCAACAATTAGATTAATCGATCAATCGAAAAAATAATCGTTAGATTAATCGATTTTTAAAAAAAATAATTGTTAGGTGCAGCCCTACTGCTTAAGCCATAATATGAACTCCACTTCCACACCCACTTCAAAAAGAAGAATGGAAAAAAAGATGAAACTTGTCCAAAAAAAGTTCTGTTGCCATCATGTCATAGTTGTAAAGGAAAACTTTGAGATAGTGACTACTATGGATGTGAATTTTGAAGTTCAGTGCTACAGACTCACCTATGAGTGAAATCAATGCAAACCTGCTAAACTTTTGCATGTTTTAAAGAATGTGTATGTGTATTACTGCGGCAGGAATGTGAGATTGTGTACTGTAATATCTACAATTGTTGGCGTGTGTGCTTGTATTACAGCTGTAGGATCTGCTCTTAGTGGTGTGTGTATTATTATAATACTTTCTGCTGGTGTTGGTGTAGGTGTTAGGGTGATTGCACATTACCACCGTAGTATCTGCGGGTGTTGTTGGTGTGGGTGAGCAGAGGTCTGAGCTGTGTGGACAGAAGGTGGTTCTGCAGACTGTGGAGAAGCCAGCGTTCAGCTTTAAACCCCGCACCACAGACACTGTGCACACCACTGCTCAACACCGGTTCCAAATGGCTGAACTTCAAACAGAGAGAGCAACAAAGTGTGTGAGACATCTGCCTGTTGCATCTAACAGTTCGTAGTTTGCTTGAGCTCATTTCAATGTTCATGCGTTTCCATTTGTTGGTATCAAACCAACTACTTATTTGAAAACATGATTGAGAAGTAGCATTACCAACTACTGTCCAGACTACACAAACATTGCTTACAACATTCAGTGTAAATCAGCAGAATACAGTTAGTCTTTTTTTTTTATTGCGCTGTAATCAATACAAGCCACTGCAATATGGTTAAAAAACGTTCAAAGCTTTTAAAAAAATAATCATAATAATGATGTCATTTTTGTAAATGTAGATCACAACCTACACAAATGTATGAGCACCCATGTATTAATATTTGCACATATATACTATATATATAATTAGATATCATTAAAATTAATTGCAATCAATAACAGAGGACTATTATGTTCAAAATCATGCATCTGAAAACCTTCAGACCTGGACTGGGCGATAGTCTTTAAGAAATATCGGTTTATTTTTTTACAAGATATAAGATGAGACAATATCATTTATATCAATATATTTTATGTTGTTTATGTTATAGTTGTAGAGCCCCCAGTTTGCCTTTCTGTTCTCCCAATTTGTCTCTGCACAACTTCACACTGCCCCTCCTCTCTCCTTCGCAAACCCCCCAACTCCCCTACTGCTTCACATGTGAGGCAAGCAGTGACGGCATGGAGATGGATAGACGAGAAAGAAGTCATCACAGAGGCGTTGTTAAGTAAAAACAACAACGGCTAAATTATTTGGAGGTGGTTTGGATGAGTGTCAGACGAGCAGCAGAGTAATGTATTCTGCAGAGAATGCTGAAAACAAGTCCAGACAAAAGGTTCGAGCACTACAAATCTTTTCCACCATTTACAACAGTGTCATAAAGAGCAGTATGAGGAGTGTGAAACTGCATGCTGCAGCCCAGACCGTGAAGATTTCCCAGCCTCAAGCCCTGAAACAAACCACGTAACAAAACTCATATCTGTGATGTGCTTTATATGAGAAAAAGTGAGAAGTGGGGTGACATTACTAAAACAGTGGCATATCATATCGCTAAAGACATGATCCCCATCTAATCTGTGGAACAAGACTGCTAAAAACCCTTGACTGAAGATACCAGTTATCTAGTCGGAATTACTTGTTCTGTTAAATTATGAAGACGTTATGAGAAGTTCTGCCAAAAATGTTTAATGCAGTTAGAGAGTCTCACTGTCCAACTCTCCAGTAGGACCTGCGCGCTATACGTGAGAGTGACTCTACACTTAATTTCCATTCAGTCTGTTTACATGTTGTTATTTGCAAAAAGTACTAGATGTACAGGAGCACATACAGAAGGAAGAACTTTAATAATGTTTACTGCACTGGAAACTCACGTTTTAAAGAACAAGTCAGCCTTTTGCTATTTTTGCTCTGTAGCATTTGCTCTTGATGAGCATGATTATTTACTAGAGCCCGACCGATATGGATTTTGGGGTGGCCGATACGATACCGATAATAGAGAGGAAGAAAATGCCGATAATGATATATCAGCCGATATTTTTTACAATTTGTATTCATTTATATACATATAAATGGAAATGAAGATTTAACATATAACTTGTTTCAAATGGTTTTATTGCCAAAAGTAAAACAGTACTTGATGTGAACATAATAATAAATAATGTAACATAAAAATTACAAATATTTTAACATATATTGAAGACCTGTTTAGAACAAACACAACTGCACATTTCACAACCTTTTAGAAAAATATATAAAATAAAAACATTTGTCAATCTTTTACATATGCCTGAAAACAAAACATTCAGGGAACAGTACTGTGCAATAATTTAATAAAGGTCAATAAAATAAAATAGTCATTTAAACTGAAAAAAATAAAACCTTAGCCAGAACAATGTAAGTAACTATTATTACATTGACACAGTAAGAAAGCTCTTAATTCATAATACATTCTTTTTTTGTGTTTAATGTATACTGCTCTATGTCTGTTAGTCAGGACAAGCAGCATACAAGTTACTGGTAAGTAAATGGTAACATATCGAGCTGTTTTGTTATCTCGGTCCGCACAACAACGAGAAAAAATCTCAAGCTGCACAGCACCTGCGTGTTACCATGGATACGCACACACGCACAAGCACAATACACACGAGGGGCTGAATATACTAGAATCTTTTATGAAGTTGATAAGAGTGGTTTACCCTGGATTTAGGCGCAAGAGCCCGAAATCTGTCGGCTTGCTCAGGCATCTGTGAGCACATACGGGGGCTATAAAGCCTGACTATGCCACTGCTGCTGCGCTAGCTACTGGCTTGCGGCTCGTCACGTTCTGATCAGAAATCAACTAATGCAAGCTGGTCACGAGACTCTACGCTGGTACCAGGGGAGACTCTGCTAAGCGCTTCCCCATGTCCCTTTGCCTTATATCGGAAAATAGAGCTAAAATACGCTTTGAGGCGCAGTACTGTGATTACGTGAAGCCAAACGATTTGACATACTGTACCTGGTCCAACCCAAGTGTTACGAGTGCACTGGTTATTTTTTCATTTCATGATTCACTCCACTATATGTTATAAATTAAACTAGAAACGTGTTTTAATATTGAGCTGCAATAGCAGTGTGTTCTCGGTCATGTTCAATCAGATTAGTTTACTTCAGACAAACGATGCATTCAATTTACAGAAAAGATATTACTTAGAACTAATATATTTCACTGTGTGTTACATTGTTCTGGCTAAGGTTTTATTTTAGCAAGGTTATATGCTAAATTATCTCTCGTAAATGGTATCTTGCTAGTTTAGCAGGTAGCTAAAGCTTTTAGCTTGAGGCAAGCGGGTTGGAGAGTTGAGTGGAAATCTTTTGCTGATGTTATTTTCACAAGCTACTTATAAACGTACCATTGACAAATATACGATGCCCAGGTCAGCAGTGTGACGCACAGTTTTCAGTCACTCTCAGAATTCTCCGTCTGCTCTGGGCTGCTGTTCAGGTTGCATGGACGTGACCTGAACATGACTTGGTCTGCGGGCGCCCTCTGCTGGATTAGCGGCGCAATTACATAATGTTCCCAGCCTTCCAGGCGAGGAAAATCGAAAATGTTTTGCTCTGCGCCTATGGGCCAAATTTTGCTCTGCGCCTATGGGCCAAATTTTGCTCTGCGCCTATGGGCCAAATTTTGCTCTGCACCTGATAGACTTTTAAACGCTATATCGGCCGATAATATCGGTCGGCTGATATATCGGTCGGGCTCCATTATTTACTATTAATAACTATTAAAATAAATATTTTATTATTTACTATTAAATTATTTACTATTAATAATACTTATATTATTATTATTTACTGCCAATAGTTTGTTTTTGACCAATTTCTCATGTACACTGATTGCTGAATGGTAATAAAAGTGTCAGTGTGACATTTGGGATATGTAGCTTTGACTCAGAAGTGGATTTTTGTTATTACCTTATGGGAATTAAAAATATCGAGATATATATTGCATATTCAGGTATAAAATATCAAGATATTATTTTTGGTCCATATAGCCCAGCCCTACTTCAGAATGCTTTTTATTTTGGTACCTGTTCCACATGGAGTGCAAGACTTGGACTGATGAACCGAAGACACCAAACAAACTCCCAATAATCCTTCTGTTTATAATACACCTGCAAAAGAACCAAAAAACCTGTCAATAATGGGTATGCTATAATAAACTATGATCTATAATACAATATAAACTATAATCCAAATAATCAAATTAAGAAACTGTCAATAATCCTTCTATCATTAATTTAACAAACTGTTAATAATCCTTCCTGCACAATAAGTAAACAAACAAGTTGTCAATAATTCTACATAAACAAAGGTTGTTGTACATATGCCACAATGACCGTTTTGTAAATACTGCAGCCCACACTTATGCCTAGTTCACACTACACAATTTTAGTCCAGTTTTCCAGCCAACAACTGTTTTAAGTGGATTGCTCTGCTCAAAGGCGAGTTGGGAAAGACTGGGCCCACTCAGTTGTCTAATGTGAACTGAAAGACGCTCGCCAGCCAGTCACAAATGCCTGGGAGATATTTGACATGTTGAATATCTGAGATCCAGTCGGGTGACCAGGTCAACAGCAGTAACTACCTACAACCAATGGGATCACGTAAAGAGAATCATGTGCCCTTTGACGCAATCTCTCCGTTATTGTGACTGCACTGCAGAAATAATGTGATTACACTATGATCAGTGTAATGGACAGATAAAATAATGCTGGCGACAGTATATATGTATGTATGTATGTAATATTGTTAACAGTTTATTAATGTGTGCTCTCACTATGATGATATTTGTGTAGGTCTCTTATTTTGACAAGCGAAAAACTAAAAAGAAAAAGGCAGTTCTGGTCTGAAGGCACCCAAAGGTGTGCGTGTATCTTTTTCTCTCCGTTATATTTCCCAAGCTTTATTTTGTATTTAAAAAATAGCAGCAGCAACAAATATACCTGTAACTGTACTGCAGGCTCATAGCCTGTGTGATGTACACTGGCTCAAAGCCAGCATGTACTGTATTGCACACTCAAAGCCTTTTCACTCACTTTTCATAAATGTGCGTAGATTTTAACAAAGCAAACTTGAATCACAAAGTACCAAAGAACAGAGAGCATATTACCTGCCCTACCAGAGACACTGGACCAGTGCTACACTATGCTTAAAGATGCATATAGCTCTGTATCCCTTGTCAAAACTAAAGTCAAAAAATAAAACACGATCTACAGGACTGTTTTGAATGTACTAATGTTTCTGAACCTGCAACTGAAAACAGACAAACTTCCATATATTCAGCAACAACAAGCCCTGGTACAAAACCAAGCTAAGGCAGACATTTACAGAAGAACCAGGGAGATGAGTAGCAATAAAATACTACTCTGGAAGGAAAAACCGTTTTCAGACAATGACCCTGCATCTGTGTGAAAAGGTCTCCAAAACATTACAAACTATAAAAGACTTGGACCATGGACACCAGACCATGACTTCCTCTCCTGCCTTAAAACCTGTGCTGACCAATTGGCCCATGTGATAAAGTGAACTCCCCTGGATGGAAAGAGATGTGGGAGTACGCTCCATGGGTAGCGTTGAGTGAGCATGTGAAGCGAGGTTTAAGAAGTAACCGGAGGTGGGAATCTTTTTCTGTACATTTATTTACATAGACAAACTGCTATTTACAACATTTATCATATACACACGGTCAATGATCAGTAGATACAAATACAGTGAGGAAAATAAGTATTTGAACACCCTGCACATTTGCAAGTTCTTCCACTTAGAAATCATGGAGGGGTCTGAAATGTTCATCTTAGGTGCATGTCCACTGTGAGATAATCTAAAAGAAAAAATCTGGAAATCACAATGTATGATTTTTTAATAATTTATTTGTGTGTTACTGCTGTAAATAAGTATTTGAACACCTGCCAATCAGCAAACATTCTGGCCCTCAAAGACCTGTTAGTCCACCTCCAAAAAGTCCACCTCCACTCCACTTATTATTCTAAATTAGAAGCACCTATTTGAGGTAGATAGCTGCAAAAAGACACCTGCCCACCTCACACAATCAGTAAGACTCCCAACTACTAACATGGCTAAGACCAAAGAGCTGTCCAAAGACACCAGTGAAAAGATTGTAAACCTACTCAAGGCTGAAAAGAGCTACAGGGCAATTGTCAAGCAGCTTGGAGAAAAAAAATCAACTGTTGGAGCAATTATTAGAAAATGGAAGAAGCTAAACATGACTATCAATCTCCCTCTGACTGGGGCTCCATGCAAGATCTCACCTCGTGGTGTATCAATGATCCTAAGAAAGGTGAGGAATCTTTTGGGAATGCGGGAGGAGCTGGTCAATGACCTGAAGAGAGCTGGCACCACTGTTTCCAAGGTTACTGTGGCTAATATCAATCAATCAATCAATCAAATTTTATTTATAAAGCGCTTTTTACAACTGATGTCACAAAGCAGCTTTACAGGCTTAGTAATAACAGACATTAA
>BRDA01010908.1:4354-30672 GCA_036984385.1 Crenuchus spilurus | reverse complement strand
GACTGTTCTCCTCAGTAGTTCCCAGATGGTGGAACAAGCTGCCTACCACCACTCGAGCAGAGATGTCCCTCACTGGGTTCAAGAAACTCCTAAAATCCGAGCTCTTCAAAGAGCACCTGCTCTAGTGATCCCAAATACTCCCCATGAGTGTACTTAGCATTCGATATTGAAATGTTAATTATTTAACTCTAGTATTTTTCGCATTTGTACTTTCCCACTATTGTAAGTCGCTTTGGATAAAAGCGTCCGCTAAATGCAATGTAATGTAATCTTCTGCTTAATCCTGATCAATCATGTGATGAGTCCTCTACACCTTCACCGTGCACATGGCAGGACATTACACTATCTTAGCTAAGCCCAGGACAGGTCCGAAAATATTGTTACAATATTCAAATTTGGCAATCAATTCCATACTCTTTCAATAACTTCAATACAGTAACTTTCAATACTTTCTAATACAAATATGTTGCACTAATTTAACACTGTATTTTGATAACAACTTAAAAGTTATATATGAATTACACTGATTACATTTTAAAAAGAACAGACATTAGTTAAACATGTAATTAAAAATTTGGAAATGTGTCTGTGTTCTGTTAAAGACAATGATGAGTGTTTTTAATTTATAGCCAGAGTATCAATTTGGTGTTAAGAATTGTGATACTACACTTTGTATCAAAGTCAAAATTCTGGTACAGCTCTAATCACTACCATAAAATACTCTGTAACATATAATACACCGTTAAAATACATTACTTTCACATGGATTGTGTTAACTGCTGCCAAAAGTTACCTCAAAGACACTGTTGGTGTATATTTTACTTTTGTGGCAATGTGCAGTTTTTCAGTGTATCTTCCCTCAGCGTTTAAGGGGTTATAATGCTGGGTGAGCTGAGAATACCCTATCTATAATCTTTTCATGCCACAGGTTCATGATGTCTCTTTTCAGTTCTCAAATAGATCTCCGCTGTCGAAAACTTCCTGGAGGCAGGAGTTTTTTTAAACTGGACTTGCTACGTTGGTTCAGGTGTTTGGTCCCGCTCGGCAAACGCCTCCTAGCCATCTCCGTGGACTGCAGGATCAGAATAGATAACAGGTTTGGGAGGAGAAGGAAAACAATCTCTCCTGGCCTCTCAATGTCCATCATGTGTCATGGCCACTCCTGGCTTTCATGTTCTGTCTGACTGCATCTCCTGCTCCAGCGGCTGCTGCTGCCTCTCTGTCCCTCAGAGGCTGAGTCGCTCTAGATCCAGCTCTCACAGTTCTGCTGCACTTCTCCGTCAGGCCCCCACACCATCCTGTCCTCCTGGCTTTGTCCCTTTCTCTCAGGCTGGGCTCAGGTGTGGCTGATTGACAGCTGTCTGGATCACACACGTCTATGAGGTTGAAACAGAGGCAAACGTAGGCTGAGGAGTCCATGTCTTTCACCGTGAATCCACTCTGAAGCTGATGGAATCTATTCTTTCCTTTACGCTCTTGAAAATCAAGATGCCAAGACAGGTTGTTTAAAGCCATGTCATAAAAGAACCAAAGACGGCTCCTCAAAGAACCTTTTGATTGATGGCTCAATAACCTCTTAAATGTACCCTGAGGAGTGTTATCCAGTAGCTAAATGGAAAACAATGCAAACTCAGTTTCAGTAATAATAGGATAAGGAATGCAAGTCTGGAACCACTTGTGCTTCCAAGGAACTAAAACAGTCTTAATAAATAGCCTTCATAAGAGACAAATCATTATACATTTTTAAAAACCTGCACATAAGGGTTGTGTATCACTTTAACTTTTTAACTCAGTTGTTCTACATGATTTTCTCCACATAATATCCTTTTAAGGGCGGCACGGTGGCTTAGTGGTTAGCACGTTCGCCTCTCAGCGCTGAACGTTTCCATGTTCTCCCTGTGTCTGCGTGGGTTTCCTCCAGGGTCTCCGGTTTTCTCCCACAGTCCAAAAACATGGAGGTCAGGTGGATTGGGTACTCTAATTTGTCTGTGTGTGTGTGCACAGCTAGCGTTAGATTGGCGCCATGTCATTGGCTTAGTTGAATAGTGTAATGCCCTGCCCTGCGCCCAGTGAGGGGATAGGGGACTAACCGCGACCCTGATAAGGATTAAGCGGGTGTGATAATGGATGGATGGATGGAATATCCTTTTAAAACTCAATGGCGTTGGGGTAATATAAGCTTCACCAAACAAAAGATTAGTCACCTTGCGTGTTTAAGGGGACAGTAACTTCAGGCTCCTGCAGATGGTGTTCAGGATGATCAGGCTATAAATACCTACAGGGTGTGCAACAGGATTCATAGATTGAGAAGAGGTGGTACAGTGCAGTAAATATCTTATCATATCTGGCACTTAGTCTCTCATCACAAACTCCATTACCCAGAATGCAATGGATAATCACATGACTCAACCCACCAAATGACACACACACTAGCAGATCTACCTCACCAGAGTACTTACTTGTTTAGTTATTATATGAACCTTATAAAGACTGTACAGCATCCCTAAAACCTTGCGAAGTATTGCTTTCGTGTTCTCAGTGATATGCCAAATGTTCTTTCTGTTTTCACTCTTTTTCTTGTATGACCTTTTTCCTCTATGACTCTATGACTATGGTTTTTGCTCTGCCCCTTTGTATTGTGTGAAATGTTGTTACTCTCCTTGTTTTGACCTTTGCTTGTATTCTTTACTATTCTTTAGAAATCAGACTGGCATTGTGGTTTTGACTTGTGCATGTTTTGGATTTGCTTCTTAAGTAAAGTCTAGTTCATCCGCAAGTGTCTCACTTTCTGTTCAGTCTGACAATACGAGCCTACCAGCAGTGGTAAAAATCCCAGATTACAGGAAATTCTCCTCAGAATTATGGCTGACAGCACACAAGGCTGAAGACCTCTTACATGCCACTCTGCTCCATATGATGATGGTGTGCAGTTCTCTGTAGTGTTCTTTCAGAAAGTGGATGTGAAGAACCTGCTTTGATTTTTGACAATTTTGTTGACAATTATTGACATTATTTTTTTTTGTCCGGGGACAAATTTATATTGCTAAATAAATTACGCACATGTTAAATCAAGAGAGCTCAATGCCTCACCATATGTTTCCTTTAGTGTTTATTGGGTGAGTGAGCTCAGAATTATCATATAATGATGAGACTGACCCACATAAGGGTTTGATATCATATCCCCATTAAGCTGCTCTTACATTAAATACTTATCTCTCAAACAAATGGACATGAATCTCAGCTGAAGTTAACCAAATCAACAGCACGACTATTGTCTTCATTTATCTGTTCAAATATAAGCGTTGAATCAGAGATGATTTCTGACATTAGAGCCAAAATTGACGGTGTCAGGAATGTGGAATAATCCCATATATCATTTTGTCTAAAACTGTCATATTATTTCATCTGTCATAGAATTTCATCTGTTATTCTGTTGCGGTACACTCGGGATCACCTGCTCACCTTTCCATTTGGTCAGTCATGCTTGCTTATTTGTATTCATGACATCGTTCGTTTGCAAACTTGTCTCCAATGTTGTGCTATTGCTGACATTAAAATGGACACATTTGATATCTTTGGCCTGCTTGATTACCATGGGAACCAGTGAATGCAGGCTGGCCCTAAACAACCAACGGCTGATGAAGACAAATGTGCAAACCCAGGTTGGCAGAATTGCTTTCTCGGTGAGCGTGATCGGCCACGCTCGAGAAGGCGGAACCTAGAGTTTGTGATTTATAGTTTGGTGCTGTCCCCGGACCACCACTGTCTGCTGCCTCTCCATGCCTTAATTATCCCAAGTGTGTTTATTAGAATAGTCACACTAGCCATAATACATCATCGCTGCTGAGGAGAGCAGGGCAGGAAATAACAATTTTCCATGTAGTCTATATATGCACATGCTCTGTCTCGGCTAGACAGCTGGGAAGAATATGTAAGGACTAAAACAAAGCATGATAGAAGCTATAAAAAAGGTCAAAGATAACACGCTGCTGAGTAGAATAAAGTCCACAGTAAATCCACTTGTTGTAGTGCTCCACAGTTACTGAGAACTATTTAGGGAATACCATATTGTAATAATTTTGTTTTGAACAACTGGCGTCACAGAAAAAAATACCTGAATAGTAATAATAATAAAAACATAATTTTTAAAACATCAACATTTGTATTTACAGTGTACATTCTTAGTATATACATATTATGTATAGAAATATATGACCACCTACCTAATACTGGAAATAAACACATCCTTTGCCCATGGTGATCATTTTGCACTCTGCTACAACTGACTAGTAAGACTGAGTTCATTCTAAACCAGTGGTGGTCATAATATTCAGATCTGACGTGGTATATCAGCCATAACTGTACTGTATATTTTTACATTATTTTATTAGACTTTGCTGATGATATAATTTTAATACAAATAAATATCAACGTCTTTGCTTTTATAGCCACATAAAAAAATTTCATGTCATAAAACGTTGTTGATCATTTAATTAAAAAAGGTAAAAATTCATATATTTTATAGACATTACACATAAAGACACATTTCTAGGATTTTTTTTAGCATGGCTTATAACTCCAGAATCACAAATTATTAGAGTATTTAATTTGAGTTTGAGCAAATTACCATGTAAGCAGTATCAACATTAAAAGAAAAAGACTTGAAATATGCTACTTCATGTTTAATGAATATAGAATATAAAATATATGATAGTTTGCTATTTGAATTAAAATATAAATGAACATAAATGAATATGCTATTTTTTGGAGCTGCTCTAGTATATAGATATAGGAGGCAACTTCAGCTGGTTTAGAACCTTTAGGTTAGAGGGATGTTCTTTGAACTTTAAAAACATTGTTTAGACTCAAGTATTATTTCCAAAATTCTTCAAAGAACCATTATTTGAAATATCTAAGTTTTCGGTGGATGATTTTATAAATAACGTTTTTGTTTTTTTGTTTTTTTGGTAAATGAGATGTGTGAAGATCCATTTTTAAAGTTTAAAGACATCACCTAAAGGTTCCACACCAGTTAAAATTGTTTAATAAATTAGTTTCTAATAATAAGACTATACATAAAAAATAGTGAAGCCTGAAAATACAATATTGCCATACAAAGTCCATACAGTATATCATCAGCCATCAAATAAACACTAGATCATCTACATCCAAACTAAGAACAAAAATCATATGAACTTCAACAAGAGACTGTTGAATAATTATTTCATTAAACTGTTGTGTCTAATGAACTAATATTTCTATGTTTTATACACACCGATACACAGAATCAACTAGAAAATCTACCTTAAGGATGCTTACATTATTAGCATTCTTTGGACAGAACAACGGCTTAAAATGAAAAAGTCCATTTTACACAATTTAAACACATTTTCACATCATGAAAGTATGCTGACTGAATATGTAGAGTTTACTTATTCCAGTCATGAACTACTTTTGGTGGCAGATGATCCACAGAGCTGATTAACATTTAGGGCTCATATGGATTGATTTCTGCTTGTCAAGTAAATGCAAATGGTCCACAAAGATATGTCATAAGATAAACATACGTACTGCTGCACCCTGTTGTTCATTGTGTGGTATCACAGCAAAAATCTGATCTCTGCAATTATGTGCAAAGACATCTAGAGCCTCCTACACAGCTAAGAATAGTTTTGGATTATGTGGAATTTCTGTAGGTCAGTGTCAGGTTTTTCATAAGGACTGTTTCTAAAAGAGGAAATATTTCACTGATTCACTGCCAGCACACTTCAATGGTAGTGTCTTATGTCTAATTCAGCCTCTGTCTTCAGATTCTTCTATTTTTGGCTGCACCATCCATCAACACTTCTCTTGAAACCAAGGTTTCATCAATACCATCATCATTATTATTATTATTACTATTATTATTATTATTAATAATAATAATAATAATAATAGTAATAATAATAATAATATTGTTGTTAAAATTTTACTGCATAATCCTTACGGTGATTTTAAAACAAATAAAAATACAATAACAAAGTGAAATATTTTATGGACCATTACCTTTACACAGGTGACATTAGTACCTAATATGACTTTTTTCCAATATGTTCAAAATGTAAATTTAGCAAGCAAACAGTAATTGTGTACAGACATTAGTGGCTTTCTCAAACTCAGGCTTGTTTTACAATTCTTAAACATCCATTATCATATTATTAATTACACGATTACAAATACAAAACTAAAGATCTGACGTTTTTTTCTTCTTTACACTAAAAACATGGGATTGACTCTTGTTCATGATAAGAAGTCAAATTGGTTGTTTGGTATTAGTTTGAATTAATTTAACTGACCCTTTTTGAGTTGTACTTAAAATATATGCATTGAAAAACTATTATAAGTTAAATCAATCATGTCAAATGAAAGAGAATTCCTACCTATTATTAACTATCTGCACTATTAACAATTTTATTAAATGCAGTTTAGTCCATTAGCAAATGAAGAAACTCAACAGATGTGTGTAACTGAATGAAACTGTGTTGTTTCAGTGCTGACTTGTTGGGTTTACTTAATATATTTTTGTTGAGAACACAAGCTTGACTCATCTTTCCAGTTGGTTTCCCTCCATTCATTGCAAACTGATTCTCTTGTTATACTTCCTCTTTATGTTATCTAGGCTAAATTAATTCTTTTTATATCTTGGTTAGTTGCTTAGCGTATTTATTAGTGACTGTAACAGACAACTACTCATATTTTTCACTGCTGGGTGTGTATTTATACTGACCATTCTCATACTCGTCACAGCGCTGTTTTATTTGGCAAGACATTTGAGTCATTAAAACATGGAAAAAACATGTACATACACATTTACATTCATTACATTTACATACAACAAACATTACATTAGGTTTGGAGCAACTCTAGTATGATAATTAGGACTGACAATAATAAGTCAACAGAATTAAGTCATATTCGATAAACTTTTATTGGGTTGAGTTGTAGATAAGATTGCAGAGTAAGTAGAGCTTTAGTAAACTGAGTGAGATTTAACAATTGCTTAATATAAATATAAAGCTACTTGTGTGAAAATTTGGTTATATTCAGTCAAAGAATTATTTAAAAAAATTCTAAAAAGAAGTATGGTAGCTAAGAAGTACTAAACACTGAAAACTCACCAGTTAGCTTAATGCAAACTGCTTAGTCATCACAAATTTGCCTAAAATGTGTTGAGTTGCTAAGTACTCTCAGACTTGTGGTTTCTGACACAGTTTGATATAATGTTATTTATTAAATATACATGATATTGTGTAGCTAAATTAGTAGCAGAACTATTTTGAAACCAGAATTTTTTTCTTTACTTTTAAAAATACTATTAATTGTAATTATATTATAGCACGAGTACTACTGTAAATACAAAACTGATGATCTTGTAAATTAACCTTTCAAACGTCAGTGGTGAGATTACCTTCTTAATCCCAATAGTTCATTGGAGTGATATCACTTTTTTGGTTTCCTAAAAAGCTATTAATCAAATTTGTGAGAATGAAGACCTAGATGTTTTTAGTTTTTAACTAACCATTTAAAAGTTATTCTATACTAATTCTAATTAATGTCCTACAGCCTTATGGAAGTGCTAATAATCATTTAGAATAATATAATAATTATAATAATAATCATTATTAAAAATTATAATAATATTCACTTGTAAGTTTACTAACAAAATAGTGCCCTAACATAAAACCTAAAATCCCAAACTTGACAGCTATAATAATAATAATAATAATAATAATAATAATAATAATAATAATAATAATTCCAGCTCCAGGCCATACAATACATACATACAAGGGCATGTATCATCCTACGGGCATCCTATATGCTCCCCACAAAAAACCAGTCACTAAAATGTCCCACGGTGTATTAATACTCCCCGAAGTTGACAGCAGAACCCTCCTGCACAGTCACAGGATGTGCCATTTTTGTCAAGATGCTTAGCTCCTTCCAGTTGGCCTTAATTATAAGCCAGAGGTCATTGATGTTGTTAGCGTCTGGTTGACACTAATTGGCCTAAGGTGGAGGGAACTCTCACTGTGAGACAGAGCGAGAGAGGAGGGGTCAGAATTGGAGGTGGGTCACAGCAAGCAGAGGACAGAAATAACAATGGAGAGAGAAACGAGTGCTGGTAATATGTGAGGGGACAGGTGCATGGGAAGCAAAGGAAATGGGGCTGTGTATATACACTCACTTGAGCTCATTAAAGACCTGAGCATGCCGCTTCTTGGCTGAAGTTGGCTTATTGATTTGTATGGGTTATTTAAGTTGGGACAAGTGCTTGGACTATCTAGAGAATATGAGCTTGGGATTTCCTCGAAATGGAAGTATCGATCTAGTCAAGAAAAATCAGGTTACATAAACGGGTGTCAGAGGAGGGGGTAGGTGGAGATATTGTTGCTCTTATAGCGATATATACATCAATGAACCAAAACATTATGACTGAGAATAATGAATATTATCTCATAACAAAGACATATGTGAAGGTCTGGGATATATGAAACAGTAAGAGATCAGTACTTTATCATACTCAGCATGTAGGATGCAGAAGAATTGGGCAGGTGTGAAGACTTTGACATGGGTTGTTATGGTCAGACAACTTGGATTATCTCTGCATGTTCTCAAACAACAATGGAGAAAACCTGAGTGGTCTCCAAATTCTCCATCGAGCATTTGTGGGATGTACTGGAACAACAATTCTAATCCAAAGTGGCTCTACCTCACAACTTACAGGATTTAAAGGATCCACTGCTAACATTTTAGAACCTTGTAAACTCAATGCATAAGTGGGTTGGAGCTGTTTTGACAGCATGCAGAGGATTATCATAAACACACTGGCTCATTGGTGTATGTCTACTCTATGACCAATAAAATCCCAATAATTTGCATTCAAGCAACACACTCTATTATATACTGTTGTGTAAAACAATGCATAAGCAAGTTTATTTAAATTTACTGAACTTCACACAGTCTGAGGCAACCACAGGTCTAGCGCCCCTGCTGTTTGGGTTCAGTATGATCAAATCAAATCAAATCAAAGTTTATTTGTCACATATACAATCATACATGGTGGTGTAACTGAATAAGATTCTGGTCTCTACTGGGCAGACTCTGGCTTCAAATTTAACAAGATGGCGGTTGTATTTTGGCTTGATTTTTATAGAACAGAAGCCAGTGGAGTGATGTTATCAACCAATATATACAGTCTTTGTCTAAAACTGGTTCTTAACCTGGGTTCTATCGAACCCTTGGGGTTCGATGAGTCGGTCTCAGGGGTTCGGAGGAGCCTCTGCCACAGAGTGTAAAGTTGTGATGACACTTGTGTAAAGTTGTGATGACACTCCCCGCTTGGCCATCACTTGCTGCAGAGGATCACGATACATTGCTTGGCCAATCAGTGCTGCCGGGAATTTAGCGCATGCAGTAGTCAACGGCTGTCGTAGTTGTACGTCGTGTGGTTTCTTTCTTAATATTTTAATCCATACTAAATATGTCAAGCAAAAAATGAAAGATGACATGAGAGTAGCACTTGCCAAGGTGAAGCCACGCATATCTGTTATGGTCTCCCAAAAACAACAGCAGAAGTCACAGTGATTAACAGGTATGTAATTTGGGCAATGCTTTATTCTGGCCCCAAAAAAGTATTTTGTGTATTCAAAATGACAAAAAACAAATTAAATTTAAAACTAAAAAAATAAAGTTATTAAAAAATGTTAAATTCTTTAAAAAATCCAAATTAATTTTTAATTAGTAAAATGGTAAAAAAAATTGTGCACCAGTAAAAAAACATATAGCTATGTCTTGAATTTGGGAAAAAATCATATTTTATTTATCACTAAAGAAGGGTTCCGTGAATGTGCATATGAAAGTGGTGGGTTCGGTGCCTCAAAAAAGGTTAAGAACCACTGGTCTAAAACTATGAATTCTAAAACTAAAGAACTTTCCAACAGACACCAAACATGACTTGGTTGATTGGCAAATTTGGGGTAATCACTCTAGAATTATTTTTAAAGAATTTAATTAAAACTGAACAACTAACCAGCACTGAAGAAATAAAGCAAGAACACACCATAGCTAGATAAAAAAAATCAGCCAAGAGAAAGGCCATGTTTGTATTCACACCAGTCTTAAGGGAATGAATAACCCATTTGTAGTGAGAGTGTAGCCTCTCTGGCTGTACTGCTCCCTGGCTGCTCCTTTTGATCAGTCAATAAAAGCCCTGACCTTAAATCCTTATCTGCTCCAGAACTGTTATGATGCCAGGTAAAGTCAGGGCAAGGGAGAAAGGTCAGGCCTGTACCATCTGTGCTCTACCGGACAGTTGGGATGACCAGTGGAAAGACCCATTTCTTTTTGTTAATTTAGATTTATAACATCTCTTCTCTTTCTCTGCCCTGTCCTCTTTTCTCCTCAGACATCGATGTAGCTGGACGGATGTGACCAAAAGGTGCTTGGAAACAGTCTGCAGTGACAGGTGAAAAGGAAAGGCTGTGACGCAGTATATTTAGGGTCACACACAGTGCACAGTCAGACAGCACCTTAGCAGCCCACCTGCTCTGAAATCAACACACACACACACACACAGAGCATTCTGAAAGATCGTCAACAATACTAACATTATGAGGCATAAGCACTCTACATCCTGAGCAAAGCTGTAATATGTTGTAATTGTAAATATATTATTATAACATTAATTATTACAGTTAATTTGTTGCTATTATAGTAGTCTGTTCATCATTATGTGTGAATTGACCTGGGGTGTCCAAACATTAGCACTGTGAAAAACCTTTAGGTACCTCTATAAAGTTAAAAAGATAAACATATTAGGTTTTAAAACTTACTTTGGGCTGGTTGTTTTGCAGAACCTGGCAACCCTGGCGGCAGCAGCTCTTTCTAGCTGTTAGCCACTCAGCTAATGGTAATGTAGTTAGAAGTACTGGATGCCATAGAGTTAGTAATCTGACTTGTCTCAGACTGTATAAAGCATATAATAAAATAGCAAGAGTAATAAAATAAGTAGAAACTTCATGTATGCTGAGATGCTCTGACCCATCGGACAATTATTTCATCATCTATTGCATATTTTTCTGCAGCATCCAACATCTACAGCAATCAAGTGTTTGTTTCCAGTTTAATATATCACAGACCATCAGCTGCACCATTATTACAAGATAATAAACGTTACTTGCTTCATCTCTTAATCTGTGTTTTATACCTTATAATATAAAATATACACAGCCATATTAAATATATTATGACCACCCCTGGTTTTGAATGAACGTTTTTTGTGTCTTAGGGCTTACTGCATGTCTAAATAAGTGAGCACACCAGTCAGTTGTAGCAGAGTGTAAAACCATCATCATGGGCAAAGGACATAATGGGACTGATGTCCTAAATGGCATGATAATACACAGTAAATCTGCCCGTGTTAAATCAACACTATTAGAGTTAAATTAACACTGAGAGTGTTACATTTTGACACCCTCAGTGTTAATTTAACTCTAATAGTGTTGATTTAACACTGGCAGATTTACTGTGTAGGGTACTGTGTAAAGGGTGGTAACATCTCAGTAACCACTAACCTTGTGAGCTGCTGTAGTGAATGTGTACGAGAATGGACTTCTGGTGCATTGAGTGGACTCCAATGGCATAGCAGTGGCACCCCATGGGCCATTGATGCCAGAGGGGAATGACAACTTTGATGAGTGGTACAAAGCAATAGACACCCCACAGTGGACCAGTTAACCTCTATAATGAACACAGGAGCGAGGAAAGTGTTGGTGATCACCACTGATCACTCCAAGCCAAGTGTGATTATTCCCACTATTATGTAGGCTGTCGTAACATTCTGATATGATTGTGTATTTACACATCATTATATTCACACGTCAACGTATGCCTGACCATCCCAAAAAACTCATCTGAGAATCCAGCTGTCAGTTTATTTCACACACATAATAACCTCAGTGATCTCATTTAACTGACCCTCAGACAGCTCACAGAAAAGGTTTTCCACACTTTCTGACAGGGTTCAAAAGCACAGCATACCAAAGCTATTTGGCTTGTTTTTCTGAGAAGCTGAAGTCCAAACAGCAAAGCTGCAGGACAGCCTGTCTGTGCTTTAAAAAATGAAGAAGCTTACAGCAAATGATCTTACCTCCTCCTTTAGCATTCACTGCTGAAAATCAAGCTCTGATGGCACAATGTAGATGATTAAAATGCTTTGGTTTTCCCTGGTGATGTTAAACAATGCTACATTCAGTCTGCAGTCTCCAGTACATACACTCTGTTACAGAACAGTTTATTACAAAACATTTTATTAAAAAAGCAGGAGCAATACAAAATAACAGCACACATAAAAGCTTAGACTGATCAGGTCCATTTCTCTCTACTTCAGTTCCACTTACTGTGATGTACATTTGATGAGAACAACAAATCATAATAATAATAATAATAATAATAATAATAATATGGACGTAATTATAATAATATTAATAGTAGTTTCTTTTATGCTGTGATTGTAGATGGACCGCTGATATCCTTGTTGCTTGGCAACCCAATCTTCTCTGTTATTCCATGAAGCAGAATTTATTAGCCATTCAAATACTGAAGCATTCATAGTGGCTTCCTCTTTAATCCAAAGACAGCAAAAAGCAGGACCATCTCATAGAGTGCTGGAATTACACTGAAATAAAAAGAAAGACAGAAAGAGAGAGAGACAGAGAGAGGAGAGTGAAACACAGAGAGAGGTATATGTGGTCATAAATGCACTAATACAAGGTTGAGTCAAAAATGATCTGCACTCTGGTTGTAGAACTTATTTTCATCAATTTTTAGAAAAGACAAAAAAAAGTATATTATTTCTCTGCTTTTCAGCACTTGGTCTATCTACATGCTCTCATATTCCCTCATTCAAACATGATTTTGGCTGAGCTGTGAGCCACAAATGAACTGCTGTCCTCACCACCTCATCAGACGGGAATCTTCATCCTTTTATGGCTTCTTTCGGGGGACCCGGAAAACTGTAAACATCAATTTTCTGATGGTTGACTTTTGATATTTTTCTTATTTGACGGATGATGTTTCCTTTCTACATTCTGCCATTTACTCTCAGGCTCATAGCGATGAATCCATGTGACCAGTAATGATTATTTTTAAGATACATTCATGTTACTTAGAGTATCACTCCGAATTTTGGTCGCAGATGTTCAAACACATCAGCAACAAATCACTGCATTTCATGCTAATCCTAAGTGGGGTGCTCATATTTTGTTGCACTGCAGTCATAAATGAACTGCCGTAATATGTTCAAACCTGCGCTAGGCTTGGGCGATATAAAGGTATTTTGTTATACCGCGGTATTTAAATATGGTGACAGTATCTAAAAATTATGACGGTATTAGTCACGTGAGGTAATGCAGCAAATTTCAAAAAGAAGTCTATTAAAACTAGGACTTGGTAGCCACCGCTGCCGGTAATACCACATACCGCGGTATTTTCTCTAGCTCATACCAAGGTATGAAAAACACCAATACCGCCCAACCCTAACCTGCGCAGCAGTTATTGTGGAGAGTTGTGGAGTGTTCATAAGACAGTGCAGCCATCTGAAGTTAATATAACTAAAGTGTGGATCGTTTTTGACTCAGCACTGTATTTAACATAACAAAAAGTTGCAAGTCTGGTGAGCAATAATCAATCAAATCACATCTCATCACAGACTCACCTACAGAAGCCAAAGATCCACCAGTAAATACTGCAGGTCCACTGCTCAAAGAGAAAGAAGAGTAGAGCAACAGAGCCACTTGCATGACAAGCTGTGGCTGATGAGCAATAGTCAGGAAAGAAGCACTACATCAGTAAATATCCTACAATTACTGTGACGTTTGTTGACATGTAAAAATAATCTAATAATGTAGTAAACAAGTAGTTTAACAAGAATGTACTTTTTGTGTATTTGGTGCACAGGATGAGGCCTACCTGTTTCTGTTCAACGAATGACTCGACATTTAAAGGTAGGGCTTGGCATTATTCAAAAACTTTTCCAATACTTATATTATTACTGATATATTGACTTTGATAGAGATTCCTGAATGATTGCGACATGCTGAAAGTGGATATAGTTATCATTGAGTGCTGCTGAGTAATCAAGGGCTGATGTTAATAATATGCATGCTGAATGTAATGTTGATACATCATCACTAGATTTTTGAACAATATTCATTCATTCCCAGAACAGACTGTTTTAAATTTTGGTAGTGAATGACAACATTTTTGGTCCTCGGTAGTACTGAAATTATTTGGTCCGTATAATACATTCCAATAACCAAACCTAACCACAGTTAAGGATACACAAAAGGGCTTGGTTGTTGTTGAACATGGAGACTCCAGAAAAGAACCCACCAAGTTCTACAGCAAACAGACCCAGAGACACAGACAGTGCCACCACCAGCCTAGACATATAAAAAGAGAGTGAGAACCAGGACAAATATGAAGAGCATACAAGGAATTAAATACATTTATTCGTATGATGTATTGGTGTTGGTGGATTTCTACTGACAGACTCTTACCATGTGTCTTCCACATTGTATTCTTCATTTGTGTATTCTAGTGGCAGACATGCCTTTACATTGTTCTCCTGGGAAAAGATGGGGGATAAATAAACCAACATTCTTATAAATATAGCCCTTTTCATTTGTTCTAAATAGATGAAAAGTTAGACAAGGGGCTAAACTGTATATCCAAAAGTATCCAAACCCCAGCATTAATTTGAAACTGCTGTAAAGATGTACAAAGTACTTACTGCTGACACAGACATTCAATTTTGCACACAGTTTGTATAATCTCTCATTTCTATAAAAGTACTGGCAACACAATGGGATGCTCTGAACCCTAAGGTCACCATACCCAATGCCAAGTGTCAACAAGAGGACTGATCCAGTATCCAGTACGTTTAATACGTTGTAGTATTTGTGATTCAGAGTTAAATATCTAACATCAGTACCCAAACTCCAAGCTCTTGTGGATGCAACCAACTCCTCACAGCAGTGGTCAAACATTAAGTGCAAAGCCTGGCCAGCACAGTAGAGGCTCTTGTTGCAGCAAAAAGAGATAAACTCCACTATGCAACTTTGAAAGCTGAATAGATGAGGAGGAGTTCAGAAACTTTTAGACATGTGGTGTATGTTTAGTGTCAACAATAAGTAATGCTTAGTATAAAACATTACCCTTGACCAGAAAATGGTGATAACTATGACGAGGTGTGAGATAAGAGTGAGGAACCGGGAGGGCAGAAGGCTGTTTATGGCCGCCATGGAACTGGGAACAAAATAAAATAAATAAATAAATAAATCATAAACTGGTAATAAAACAATATATAGTTTGATTAACAACTTACTTAATGTAAGTTCATTTTATTATTATTATTATTATTATTATTATTATTATTAATAATAATAATAATAATAATAATAATAAAAACAGTGGCTAGTTTGATTAACTATTTACATACTTTATGTAAGCTGATTTAGTCACATTTACCATCATAAAAGTAATAATATTAATATAAAAATAACAGTAATAAAACAATATCTAGCTTGATTGCCAATGTATCTACTTGATGTAAACTGATTTTAGCAATAATAATGTTAATAATACAATAGATAGTTTGAACAACTTACACCCTATATGTAAGCTGATTTTAGTCATATTTATCATAATAATAATAATAATAATAATAATAATAATAATAATAGTAATAATATTAAAATAATAGTAATAAAACAGTAGCTAGCTTGATTACCAACATACCTACTTAATGTAAGCTGATTTTAGCAATAATAATAACCATCATCATTATCATCATAATATATATAGTTTAAAAATTATAATGATAAAACATAAAAAACTAGTTTGATTACCAACTTAATGTACTTAATGTAAGCTAGTTTTAGCAATAATAATAATAATAATAATAATAATTATTATTATTATTATTATTATTATTACTACTATTAGTATTATTATATCAATAATAATAGTATTATTAATTATATTATTATTATTGTTTGTTGTACACTGTTAATATGTATTATTATACAATATATATGTTGATTAACAACCTGCCTTCTTAATGTAAGCTGATACAGAGGCAAACAGCACAAGTACATGTTAGCTAGGATGAACTTTAAGTCTATTTGATTTTTAATTCCACCTTAAAAGGTGCAGAACTTGCATTAGCGGCGCTTTACCAGTTAACTGCTACAGGATTTAAGGTGGACCGAGAACCTCGACTAATACATTTACATTTAGAGCATTCGTAAATGCCGACACAAATAAGAAGCTTCAGCTTTAACTACAAAGCATGAGGCTAACTAGCTAACTAGACGCAGAAACTTCATTTCGTTTAGAAAATTAAGGATAAACAACAGAGTTTATAAAACTGCAACACAAGATACTTACCTGGTGTGGTTCTGATCCAGTCAAGCTGAGAATAACATGGTTTAGCCTTTAGCTGCTTGGCTAACGTTAAAAAGTAAATAGCTAGCTAACATACACATGCCTGCAGCTAGCACATTTCTCCTTTCAATAACAAGTCCCGGATCTACAACACAACAGAAATATAGCTTTAATATACAGGACGTATGTAAAGAAAACACAATTTACCAATGACAACAGCACCGAAGTCCGCTGATGGCTTCTCCCGTTGCTTTGGGCAACTCACCACCAATATAGCTGCAGCTCCGCAGGCAGGCCCCTGACTGGACAGAGTATCACAGACAGGCTCCTGACTGTACAAAGCCTTAGAGAAAGGCATCTGACTGAACAAAGCCCTACAGACAGGCCCCTGACCGGACAAAGTCACAGTGGCTTGGTGGTTAGCTATCCGCCTCTCAACAATGAGGTCTTGGGTTCAAGTCCCCATGTGGGTGAAATTTCCACTTGGGCCAGCTGTGGGCAAAGCCTGGTGGTCAAGGATCTGGTCTTGTGACCAGAGGGTTGCCAGTTTGATCCCTGGCAGGTCATGACTGAAGTGTCCTTGAGCAAGGCACCTCACCCCAACTATAAGTCACTCTGTGTGAAATGGGACAAAGTCCCACAGACCGGCCCCTGTGTTTGGTCCAGTTTTTAGCCTATAAGTGTGTGTACATATTCCCAGCCTTATGGTATTTGCAATCAGCCACTAGAGGGCGGCAGACAGGATAGGTTATCTACCAAACTGAGCATTTAGTTACATACTATTTGTTTACTTAGTTTTACCGGCAGAGTTGAGTTCCATAAAACCTAGCGTCCTTCATTCTAAGAGGTAGCCCAAGGCTAACCCTCCTCTGTCTTTAACTGACACATTATCATTATGCTCAGAGACTTTAGTCTAATATCAGTCCACAGAGAAATTGCAAACTTATAAGATATTGTCCTGTGAACAAACACATGTGTGGAATGTATGTAATATATGAATTCAAGTTATTTAAAAATACTACACAAATAATAAAATAATGTAGGTTATAGAAATCAAATATCAGTATACATCAAAACTTATTTTATCATTGCCTCTTGCATCCTTAATTTTCCAGACATTTTTTTTGCAAAAATCCGTTTGACAATTATTTTTTAATTGACTTTAATTATCATTCATTAACATTTGAATTTCAGGTAGTGTGTTATTTTCAAAGTCCAGCATAATCAGATTTCAGAGCTGTGGGGGCTCTGCTGTAATTCTGGCTCCCCCTGCTGGTCGTTTAGACGTAATTACTCCAACATAAGCACTAACTGTAATTTCCCATTTTTCAAGATACAGTATATATATATAATTAGAGGAGAGGCTAATGCTTAGTACCACACAATTAGATCAGTTCCTATATCAATGTGCTTTGATTACAGATAGTTTATTACATGCAATAAAATGTAAGTATTAGCTTGTTCCATCATGCTGGCTGATGCTTTTTTAGTATTATTTTATTTTAATTATATATGCCAGGTATACGTCATGTACTGCCCAACAACATAACACATTAAAGGGCTGCACAGCATATTAAATAATTGTGCTTGTATTATGAATAATAACAGTGAAGTACATTTGCTGAAGGAATAACAAGAATGAGATTTGGACATTTGGTTAATAATATTCAAATTTCCAATATTTTGTTGAGTTTGCATAAAAAATACACTGATCAGCCATAACATTAAAATGACCTTCTGTTCTCTGGATGTTTTTTTTTTACAATTGGGGCCCCACACTTTTTTATTAAATTTAAAAAAAAAACATTTTTCAAAAATAATCTACACCTACATATTTTAAGTATGTTAAATAAACATTTTAAAATAATAATAATAAAAAAATAATCTACACCTACATATTTTAAGTATGTAGTGCTAAATATGCACAATAACATGTAATATATAAAATATATTGGAGGGAAAATTCACTTCCTGGTTCATTCTCTCTCTCTCTCTCTCTCTCTCTCTCTCTCTCTCTCTCCTGAGGCAACAGAAATATCACCTAGTCAGAGGAGCAGCAGCCAATCACTGACCTGCTGACACAAGATACCTGCATAGCAACAGAAATTTAGTTGGACAGCGTTAGAGTATGTCCATCTATCGTCATTGACATGTCTCTAGAAATGCCTAATATTTAGTCTTAATAGTGGTTTTGCTCATTTTATTGTATATTTGTGAACCAGACTCGGTTGGTAATCTAATGATAAATACTGTACTTTCTATCCTTACACATCAGAGGATGAAACAGCCAATTTTATCACAATCACTGGGCCATTTGTTTTGGAGATTTAATGACCAAAAATCAGACCAAATAAATTTTCTGTGCGTGAGAAAAAAAGCACCGCAAAGAACCACAAACCAAATGACTAGTGCCGGCACTGTAGTTATGATGTCAAATTTGTAATAATAGAGGAACCATTTTTGGTGCTATAAAGAACATTTTCATGGAGTCATCTGCAGCACATTCCTCATCATTCTGAGAACCGTGGTTCATGGTTCTCTATAGAACCATTTCCTTTACTAGAGAACCACTGAAGAACCATCTCTTTTAAGAATGCAGATTGAAGATTATTACTTTCAATCTTTTTTTTTCAGTGGTTTAATAAATATTTCACAAATACAGTGAAATGATATAATGACGTGATAAAATAAATAAAAGTTATGACATTCTAATTTCATTCACTTTTACGAACATTATAATTTTTATTAAAACATTATGATATTCATATTGTGAGTACAGATGGTTAACACGGCCCACTTATTTGTGTTGGCCGCCATGCCAGTGATGCCCTCAGCGCTCGGGCTCCGGGGCGGTACCGAGCGGGCTGCAGTTCTCGCGAGATTTTACACCCTACGAGCTGCTGTAAAATGGAGAAGTTACACTGAGACGCGACCTGAGGTAAGCGGTCCGGTTTTTCCGGCTTTATTCTCGCTACAAAGTCGCGTAGTCCGTTTTGGGCGACTCGTAAGGACAAATGGAGCAAACGGACGTGTTATCTGTGGCGTTTGCGCGGACAGAGCGTGTACAGAAAGGCGGCGGTTTTGGCGCAAAGGCCGGACATCCCTACTGTATAAACCGCCATTTTTAATATGTGAGCAGCTTTTGTAGTGGCGGCGGCGGCTCGCGTGCACGCGCGTCCTGTGAATGTGACTGTGAGGCGCGCGCGTGTGTGTGTATGCGCGCGCGCGTGTGTGTGTGTGTATGCGCGCGCACTGGCGAATATGTTATCCGGGCTCGGTTTTGTTTTGTCATTTGAACTCCGCAGGCAGTTCTTATAAGCTAGGTGTGGTGTTACTGGATTTCTTCCTAACATCAGCTGTGGGAGAAGTGCTCCAGCTGAGTGATAGCATGTGATAGATGAGGGGACACATACTCAGCACATACATCATTTTTTGGTGAGACATTTTAGACTAGTTTACACTGCAGCAGTGTTTTACACACTTATCAATCTGAGGAGGAAGAGACTTCCACCCTTAGCATTTGTCATTCTGTCAATTTTCCCCTCATGATATGACTGGAATGATAATGAAACTGAATCTTAAACCCTCTGTTGTACTCACTCCTTCACAGATTTCAGTGTGAACTTCAGTCACTGAAACATAAATTAAACTTTTGTTCAGACTTATAATATCAGGTTATTGTAGGCTGTTTTTTATTTATGCCTTGAATTTACTGCACGAGTACTTTTGTGTGGTCCAGTTTTTCTCATAAAGCATATTTTTACGACTTCAGGTGAGGTTTTTATGCCAGAATTGTGACTTTCACTCCAAGTGTAGTATCACGATACTTGATACCAAATCATATATAAATTAAACATCCTCACAATTGTCTTTAATGCAAACACTTGCCATTTTTAACAGTATAAATAACATCTGATCTAATACATTTCACATTAAAAATACATTAACAGTTCTTTAAATTTTCCAGGTTTTTTTACATTATAACTAACACATCTGCTCATTTTTACATAAAATCTCTGTAGTCCATACAGAACCTTTCAGTTATCAACAAAATAGGGTTAAATTAGTGTAGCTTATGTTAGAAGGTATCAAAAGTTATTGATGGAACGCCATCATATTCTAGATTCAACTTTTTGTTGATGTGATGGCATACAACCCGTCCATGTTGTGAAACAAACACACTAGTTAACATATCCACAGTGCCCAGGGAGCAGTTGGGGATTAAATGCCTTTTGCTCAAGGGCACTTCAGACATGCCTGGGGATCGAACCGGTGACGTTCCAGTCACAAGACCGGATCCCTAACCACCAGGCCTCGCTGCTGTGTATTTCACTGTGAACTTAAGTCCAAACAGAACATTAACCTTCGTTCCGACTTCTTATAAACACCAGGAAATAATAACATTGCTCTACCTGTGGAGGTGATAATGTAACTTAAATTTGTCATAACTCAACCCTGCACAAATTCCGTGCCTAATTTTGCATTGTGTGTTTTCGTAAAGAGGATATGTATGACTTCATATTTGGGTTGTCACAGTACCCAATTTTTTACTTTGAAACCAAGTGTAGTATCACAATACTCAATACCAAATAATACATAAATTAAACATACTCACAATTGCCTTTAACATGAACACTGGCCATTTTTACAGTATATCTAACATGTTAGATTAGATAACCAATAGATAGCCAATAGCACAACAGAATTTGAGCCATCAGTGCAGTGAAACACACTTGGCCAGGGGTGTCAAACTCCAGTCCTGGAGGACCAGATTCCTGCACAGTTTGTTGATCTTCCTGATCAAACACACCTGGTTGAACTCAGCAGGTAATTAGCAGGTTTAATTGCAGAATCATAGCAGAGAAATCACCAAACTGTGCTGGACTCCAGCCCTATCCACGCTACCCGGGGAGCAGTTGGGGTTTAGTTGCCCTGCTCAAGGGCACTTCAGTCATGACCTGCCCAAGAATCGAACCAACGACCTCCAAGTCACAAGACCAGATCCCTAACCACCAGGTCATGGCTGCCCCCCCTCCCAGTATAACATATTTGCTCTTTTTTACATGATCTAATAAATACATTTGTTTTTAATGTGAAATGCCTGAGAACACACAATTCCCATGTTTACAGTTTAATTAACATGGCTCTTCTTTTTAATATGTAATGTCTATAATCTATAAAGAACTCTTAATTTGTATGCAAAATATGGAGTTAAATGTGTGTAGCTTATAAGTATAGAACTGATTGCCAAATTTGAGCATTGAAACATGTCCATACTTTTGATTTTTGATGCAACTTTGTTGTATTCTTCATATTTCAATGGGAACGTAAATCCAAAAAAACAAATTAAGCTTTTTTTCCATACTTCTTACAATTTCAGGAAGTAAAAACATTGTTCTACTCATGTACATGATAATGTAATGTCATTATTTCATACTGCATTAATTCCAAGCTTGCAAACATGCATTTTTTTATTTCCTTATATATAAGATGAATGACTTCAAATCAGTGTCATCTATAACTTAAAGTTGAACCTTCATCTTATAATGAAGAAAATAAGACCACCTATAGTTGTGAGTTTAAATGTCGATATAAGCCACACGTGTAGGTTGTAATCACATCACATATTTATTAGCTTTGCATAAGTAAGGCTGAACCTTAGGCTTGGTTTTCTGTTTTCTTAATAAATTTTGTTAATTAGTAAAATCTCTGAAATTAATAAAATACTGGAAACACTTCTAAATTCACAAATATATAAATAAGTGATTACATGCAGTGAAAATGGTTCATATTAATACTACAGGAATTACAGTGATAGATTATTATTATTATTATTATTAAGGAAAATGTGATGTTAAAACATTATAGATTATATATATATTATAGGTGTTTGTTTCTTAAAATAAAAATTAAATGGGAAGTTTGTAATGAGCAGAAGAAAGTCTTACATTCTCATCATCTTTAAGTGAAATTTTTAGCCAAATAACTTCACAGATTAAGTAAAACTACATACTAAAACATATTAAAAGTCTTTGGATTATGTTTACTTTTAGATAAAAAATAAAGTTCTTAAATACTTAATGAGCAGAAGTTGGTCTAACATTCTCAATATCTTTAAGTATAAATTTTTTTGCAAATAACAATCACCTCCACACAGAGGAAATAAAACTACATAAAATCTTTGAATTATGTTTGTTTTTAGATAAAAATTTAGAAGTTCTTAATGAACATAGGTTTACATTTGCAACATCTTTATGTGTAAATTTTGGCCAAATATCTTATTCATCTCCACAGAAATGAACTAAAATGACATACTAACTACATATTAAGTATTTTGATTGTTTGCTTTTAGTTAAAAATAAAGTTAGAAGTACTTAATGAGTAAGGCTGACATTCTCAGAATATTGTGTAAGTGTCTGATGCTTTGTCCACATAATTTTATCAACTCCACAGATATGAATTAAACCACATACCAGTGATGTATTAAAAGTATTTGGATTGTTTCTTTAAGATTTAAATGTAGTTAGAAGTACTTTGGCCAAATATCTCACTTAACTCCACAGATATGAACTAAAGCAACATACTGACTACATATTAAGTATTTTGTTTGTTTGCTGTTTAGATGAAAAAAAGTTGGAAGTACTTAATGAGCAGAAGTAGACCTTGCATTCTCATCTTTAAGTATACATTTTGGTGAAATAACTGATTCAGCTCCAAATGCCAGCACCATATTTAAGTATTTGGATAATGTTTGCTTTTAGATAAAAATTAAGTTAAAAGCACATAAAGAGCAGGTCCTTCACTCTCAAAATGTGTTAATTTACTTTTTGTTCAAATATCTTAATTAACTGAACTAAAACTACATATTAAAAGTATTTGGATTATGTTTTCTTTTAGATAAAATGAAGTTAGAAGTCCTTAATAAGCAGAACTAGGTTTTACATTCTCAACATCTTTAAGTTTAAGTACATTTTATCCAAATATCTCATTCGACGTCACATATATAAACTAAACTAAAACTACATATTAAAAGTCTTTCAGGTCACGGTGGCATTTTTTAGGCAGCTACGCGCTCATTGGAGGCAGTGAAGCTGCTGAATTTGTGTTGTGCCGGGCCTGTTTGGGGAATGATTCAGCGAGATATTGTGCGTTTCTCACTTAGCTGAGCGGCCAGTCAGCCTGACGGGAGAGAGCGCATGTACGAAAGCTGTACGTACGAGCATCCTCTGGTGATCTTCACGGTTGTAATAAAAGAAACAAGCATCTAAGTAATTCTCGTTGGGTACGTAGAAGTGAAAAACGTGGACGTTGTGAGGACTGTTGGTGAGATATGGTTCCTTATTAGCGGAGTGTGGAGGCTTTCTGCAGGCCCCTCCGCAGCCAGGCGCTGGAGTAGAGCATGTGGAGCCTAAACCAGAGTCTTTTTCTCCGGCCTTTGTGCTTCTGACACACCGTGCCGTTGTCGACGTGTATGTCAGCTAACTATTGAAGCCACAATGTTGTACAGAGAGCGAGTTTATGTTGACATTGTAGAGAACAGCCATCGATTACAGTTTTGAGCGGTTAGCTAAACAGTCAAGCTAGCGAGCTAGCATGCTAGCGGTTTAATTGCATTTTCCTAGCTATTTTTTCTGCGGTGGCTTGTCTGTCTTTGTCAATGCGTTTAAACACTGTTTGTGCTCACAACAGAGGCGGTATCTTGTTTTTTAAGTATTCTTGGACACAGCTAGCCACTTAAGCTAGCTAGGCTAGCGGCTGCTAAGTAACGTATTCTGTGGCTAACAACGCCTTAGCTTCTTTTTCTTCGCCCTGCTAGCCAGTCTAAATCCTTTGCGTATAACTTTTCATGAGCAGTAATGAGGAAAATATCTGCCTGATATCCTAGCGTGGTGAGTTAGCAAGCTGTGGTTAGCTAGCTAGCTAGCATGTCAGTGCATTTTTTGCTGTTGCACTGCAGTTAACTTGGCTGCAGTGGCATGTATAGTTAGCATAATAGCCATTGTGTTTGGCCTGAAGGCTTACGCACACGTAAACCGTTTCTCTTTTAGTTTTTGTTGTCAGTGTCATTCATACAGCTTGGTTTTGTGTGAGACCGAAGTGCTGCTGATGCTAAAGTCTTCAATTTACTGTTCTTTCTAGTTGCTCAGACCTTAGCCTTATGTTTGATTAATGTTGCACCCCACTGCATCTATTTTTGGACAAGATACGTGTGCTGAATACTATTTATTCCTCTTAGTTCATTACTTAATGAAGGTTTGATATTGGCAGTCTTAGATGCTGATCTCCTATTTAGTTTCAGTGACATGGAACTCATTTTTTTGTCTCCTAATCAGTTTCCATGTGGTGCCCAGTATGGTACATTTGGTACAACTCATTTGGACACTTCAGTATAAAGTACAAGTACTTGAGTGATACTGTAACCACATTTTTAAGGCCTTTTTATCATAATTCCTGATAATAAATACAAATATTGCAGGCAGTCTTAAAAAATCTGTTGCATGAATACGTTGGCCTACAGGCAAATGGATTTGTGTGCTTTGGTTGAATTTGTAACACACATGAATCATGTTAAACGTCTACATTTGTTTTAAACTGTATGCTTTGCAAAGTTGCTGTGCCTCCTTGTGCATCATTTCCAGCTGATGTGCAGTAAGAGCTTCCACTAACTCAAAGATTATTTTTGTTGTACTAACTGCTTTTAAATTATCCATATTTTTCACTAAAGCCCTGGAGTGTTATGATGTTTTAATGGCCAGTACTTCACCGCTCAATTAGAATGAGAAGAATTTGGCCCTGGATGGTTCGAATCAGGTGCTTAGTTTGTAATCTCCTCATTCGTGAGCCAAGCTCGTTTAACAGAAAAGGAGATTGAAGAGTTTGGGAACTGGAAAAGCACCAGTTAGTCATCCTCAAACTAACCACCAGAAATGGGCCATATTAATATTGATCATGAATTTATTTTTGGTTGACTTACTGTTTCATGCAGTAAAAGGGCAGCTACATCAAAATCAATCCAAAAATGACATTTACTGTCACTGTGGTCTGGTTACCTTGACTGTTGCTGAGCACCTCAGCCTTTCAACTAGAATGTGAAGGTTCTTTGTGATCATTCTCCTAGCAGAGCACTCTGAAATTCTGAAGAAACCTTCTGAGGAAACTCTAGTTCATGACTGTCCTGGGTTATATTTGCCTTCATTGAAGTTAAATAGCTTCAGCCTGTAGAACAGCCAGATGTCTTTATAGTTGTAGGGCTGCTGTAAGTCTGAATCTGGGTTACGCCCCTGAGATGTATGAAGACACAAAAAGAGAATTATCTTTGTTTGAACATTCAGAGATAGTGTTGTTCTAATGCTTTTTGTCTTTAATTGCAGGTATTACATGTAAAAGATGCCGTTAAGTTGGAATTGCCAAATTAATTCTCGTAAGTTGTCTCTCTGTGTCTCTGTGTCTCTGTCTCTCTGTGTCTCTGTCTCTCTGTGTCTCTGTCTCTCTGTGTCTCTGTCTCTCTGTGTCTCTGTCTCTCTGTCTCTCTGTCTCTCTGTCTCTCTGTCTCTCTGTGTCTCTGTGTCTCTGTGTCTCTGTGTCTCTGTGTCTCTGTGTCTCTGTCTCTCTGTGTCTCTGTCTCTCTGTCTCTCTGTCTCTCTGTGTCTCTGTCTCTCTGTGTCTCTGTCTCTCTGTCTCTCTGTCTCTCTGTCTCTCTGTCTCTCTGTGTCTCTGTCTCTCTGTGTCTCTGTCTCTCTGTCTCTCTGTGTCTCTGTCTCTCTCTGTGTCTCTGTCTCTCTCTGTGTCTCTGTCTCTCTCTGTGTCTCTGTCTCTCTCTGTGTCTCTGT
>BRDA01010905.1:0-19201 GCA_036984385.1 Crenuchus spilurus | reverse complement strand
TTTTGAATCAACATATTTCTCCTTTAAAATGTTACATTTACTCAGATTAAATTTTTGATCTGTCATCTATGTTCTATTACAAATAAAATATTGACTTTTGTCATCTCCACATCATTGCATTCAGTTTTTATTCACAATTTGTTTAGTGTCCCAACTTTTTTGGAATCCGGTTTGTAGTTATAGTATTAAAAGCATCGAGTATCACAGAATCAAATTATTTGAAGCATTGTAGAATCAAAAAACCATCAAACTATCGATACCTCGTGCATCTCTAGTTGGCCTACAATGTTGCAATTTGAGGAACTCGGAAGAAGAAAAAGCTGAAAAGTTACTGAATAAGTTCAACAAGAGAGCAGCATGTTGGCCAGAAATCACAAAAGCAACCTATATTTTCATGCCCGGTCACTGATACAGCTAGCTGCTGACACAGACTCTGCTGTTCTCAAGCAACATTAAATGAATTCATTAAGAGATGAGAAGAGTGTTTGGTTGAAAGTGCCAGGAAGTATTTGCATAGGGCCTCCAAAGGTTCAGAAGTTGCACTGAAACATGCCAATGACCATTTTAAACATTGCTGAATGTTTTCAACAGTTTTATATGAGCTACACTTACCTGCTCAAAAGCTCTGTTAACCTCTGAGACTCCTCCACCAACTGGCGGTGTCGCTGCAGAAAAGACACAGACATTAGGCACACAATCTCCACCAATGAATACATGTACTGATGTAAGCATGGACATCTTACTTTCTCTGCCACTTGCTCCTTCAGAACCTCTATAGGTACAGCCAGGAGTCCCAGTCTGTTCTGGGAATTTCGAAAAAATCTTGGATCTGGTACCTGAAATACAATACAGACCTCTAATTTATTTAATTCATGTGTATAAGTATATACTGAGAGTTAGAGTACTTTTATTTTTTAATACCACTGTGTCTCTGCTTAAGAGACATTCATTTATAAACCTAAAAGCAACATGGTCAACTGTAGGTTTAAATATATCCTTATGTATAAACACCTTGTCATCTTCCTCTTCCTTCTTGCTCAGGTAAACTCGGTTTCCCATGGAGTCTGTGACAGTGATATAATCCCCGACTGCTGGTGGACGTTTTAGTACATGATGCGTTGTTGTGCTAACTCTCTTGGGTGATTCTTGTAGTGCTGCCAGGCCACTGATATCCAGCATGCTATCCGTCACAACAACTGGTGGCCTATCAGGAGAAAGAGACAGTGCAAATGCAGGCCTGCAAGGAGATCAGAGAGAAGATATTTCATGAAGTCAGACTTTAATATAAAAGGCTTTGAAAAAGCAGAGCACAAACAAGAGCTGGACATAGAAGACAACAAATGTAATTATGAGGTTCACTCTAAGGGAATTAGTTAGCTTTCACACAAGCAGACAAAAACTCAGCATGCTTAATGGTCAGGAATTCAACGCCATCATGTGGCCAAATTTTTAAATGAAGATTTTAACCCCCGGTTTGGTTGAGGGTCCTGTAAACTCCAGGCCCAGTTTAAAAAATATTTATATACAGTATAGACACAAAAAATATAGAGATTCTTCAGCATTAAACTACTACTACCAAAAATAATCTGTATCCATCTTCCATTCTCCTTGTCACTCAGGCTACGTTCACATTACAAGTCACGTTGCTCAAATCTGATTTTTTTTTTACTCAGATCAGATTTAATCTTGATGGTTCATATTCACAAATGTAAGTGATTTGTTTGTCTGTAATGTGAACCAATCTGTCCCTGAAACGGCTCACATGTGCACACAGTGATACATGTAGACACGTCGCCTTCATCACCAACAACAAAAAGTGACACATTTGTACAGGGTTGCTAGGTTTGCAAAAATACAGTCAACGGTAAAACTTCAGAGTTGGTGGTTTGCTGGGTTTTTGCATCAAATAAAATAATAAATTGAATCAGAAAGTAAGATTTGAAGAAGATTTACATTTTAAAGCTCATTGAAATGTCTGATAAGTATGTCACTTTAGATTTTGGGCTAGTACCCGTTTGTGTAATGTGACTTTCTGTTACAAAATTGATAGGAGATTTGGGGGATCTGGCAACCCTGAATTTGTGAGATTTGAGTAAAACTGGTAAAGCAGACGTGTTAGTAGCTGATGTGTGATGGTGTTTTGCTCAGGAGGACAGTAAACAGGTGCTGGACTGTACATGATCAGGTGAAGAAGGTGAATAAATGCCAGCTGGCTGCTGTTACTGTTTTTACAGCTACGTGAGTAAACGAGAGAAGCCAACACTGCCTCACCCACTACACACATGTGTACAAGCAAAAAGACATGAAATCTGATCTGACCATCACATTCAAGTCACATGTCCACAGATCTGATACGTATTTGATCTAGAACCTCATATGAAAATGACTCAAATCTGATGTGAAAAAAAGGGATTTGACATCCACACAGCCATGAAAACATCAGATCTGAGCCACATTAAGGCAAAAAATCAGATTTGAGTCACTTCAGCCTGATTATGTGAACGTAACCACACTCTTTGGCAAACAAGATATAAGCCAAATTGTTTGAAATAACGATACTTTAGTACAGTACTGTATGTTCACCAGAGATCAGATATTTTGTATGCTTGGTTTCATCAATCTAACAAACTAAATGATACCACGAGTGTGATAAACAGAAAAATACTGTTGACCCACATAAATTACATGTAGTGTCCGAACAGGAATGACATATTGTACAAGAGTTACATTTTTACCTGCTCCTCTCTGACCCCTCATACACCTCAGGGGAGGAAGGTGGAGTGATATCATCATCCTGTGTTGCATCAAACTGGAGCTTTTTAGCCACTTCCTGCTTGAACCTCTTTGCTTTTGGGGCTAAAAATACAACACAATTTTACTCTTATGCTCTCCATAAAGGGACAACAATGTGTCTTTCTGTCAGTGTGAGCAGTATGTTAGACTGCTAGTCTTGGTATTAACTGAACATCTAGAGTTCTTGAATCTACAGAGCCTCAGCAACACTGCTGTTGCTGGATATACTTATACCAAGAGTTACACACTAAGGTCACTGCTGTGCTGAAAATGACCACTAGATGGCTATGGTAGTCCCTGTCCATTGATGGCCAAGGGTGTCAATAGATGCCCTACAACCAGTAACTTAATTCCTACAAAGTCAATTTATTTGGTAAATGATTCTAAGTAAGTGGCCAACGAGTGTAAATAGGCCCGGTGATGATGATAATATCTAATAAACTGGCAACTCAGAGTGTATGTAAAAGACATGAACTCACTCAGGGACTCCTCTATCTCACATGTTGGCTCTTCTGTCGTTTCTGAGGCAGCTCGGTCTGTAGCTGAGTTTCTCAACTGCAAGTCACCGGACATAAGAGCTTGTTCAAACGTCTGTGGTGCTGGTTTCTTGTTGCGAAATTCTGATACCTTTCCATTGCAGGGCGGCTCTACTGCAAACAGTTAACAGGGAAGAGCAGAGCACTATACTGTCAGAGTGGATATTACTGAATGATTTATCATTTGAAAACAGTGAAAATTAGGGCTCAAATGGGAGGGTTGGACTTTGAGATTATATATTATATATCACAAGAAAACAAACATACATACATACATACATACATACATACATACATACACACACACATAGTAACTTCATATGCAGTCTGTATGAACAGAAGTAATTATCTTTAATCTGACGAAGACATATTGGCAAAGTAAGTATCTTCTTGGTTTTTAACTAAAATGTTCTTGCTTTGAAAAAAAAACAATGCAGTCTTCAACACGCAGGTTTAGTGGTGACATAAAAAGAATCAAATACATGTACGCATTTGACAGACACTCTTATCCAGAGTGGCTTACAATTACAATCATATTACATTTGTAGCAGAATGTACTAATGTGACAAAAAAGTATATAATTAGAAAATAAAAATTAAATCATAATTTAATTCACAAAAGGGAACAGTCATGCATTTTATACAGTATGTATTATATGTAAAGTAACAAAGTTCAAGTCTTTGTGTTTTACTGTTGATCACTATGGCTTATAGGTCATAAAATTAAAAATCTCAAGTATTTCATTTCGAGTTTGTAGTAAAATTCCTATTCAAACAGTATTCAGCAGAGTGCTTTATAGAATAATATTAAAAGTCAACTGGAAGGGGTAAATGTGCTAGGAAAAGGTTTACAAGCAAAATTCCTCAAAGCTGATGTGTAGAACTGATCAAGTTACCTGAAACAGTTACTGCAGTACAAAGCGGTCACACCAGATACTGAAAGCAGATTCACATACTTTTGCCTCTCAAAGACATGCAATATTGGGTCAATATCCTCAAAAATGTAAAAACCAACTCTAATATTTTTGTTTCATTTGTTTACACTGGTTCTCTTTATGTAGTCTTATGACTTGTAAATCAATCTAGATGAGTTTTAGGTGAAATGTATAGAAATATAAAATTAAGTATGCAGAAATAGAAACATTTAAAGGGTTAAACTATCAAACATCACTGTAGAGATGAGTGGAGCTGATAAAACAGACGAATGTAGAAACAAGGAGGTGGTTTTAATAAAGTAACCGGTCACTGTAATATGTGCAAAGTAAAAACACTGTCTTATGCTAAGTTTACTGAACTCTTCTGTCATTTGAAATACTATTGGTACCACTGACAATAGCTTCATAAAGCATATCTCTAATGCTGTGTCAGATTTGTTTAATTGTTGCATTCTGTTTGCGCTGCCATGAAACTACTAAACACACTTACAGTCCATTTCAGCCATGACTTCCAACTCATCAGCGAACTGCTGCTCGAAATCGTCTTCAATTCCGTACATTTCATCATATTCGTCCATTGTAGCTGTCAGTGTCGAGTTTATCTCTAAGGTAGTTAAATGTAATATTTTACTTTAACGGTATCTTTATTGTGTCATTATAAAAACACTCCCCGGCTCCAGTTTTCGCGCTAAAGTTTTGTTCGCTGTGAAAATATCCGGGTTATTCCATAAACAGTCTTTCCCGCCGTTTAGAGCTTCGTGAATGGACAGTTGAGTTAATAATGTCTTCTCTGATTGGTCAATCTTACCTCGTGATCTGGGTATATTCTAAACTGTGTAGGTGCATCCTGCCAAGGGCACATCGAAGAGTTTACTCTGTAGCGGCTTATGGGGTTGTTCCAGAAGTGTCGCAACTTTAAATGAGACATATTATATCATTTTTAACTTATTAACTTTTAGGTAACACGTTGCCTGAGGGTCTAAATTACACGTCTGTCACATTTGTTGGTCAAAATGCCCCAGAGGTTAGTAGATAAGTTTAATTTGTATTTAATATTTTTTAAGTGGGCGGGGTTAAGGAGGCAGGAGGCCCTGCTGACCCCGCCTCCCTCTCAGCTCAGGGGTCAGAGTTCACACACAGGCAGCAGAGAGACAAAGCTAACAATCACAACATTTTAATAATAAAGGTTTATTTCACTGATGTACTGTTAATGTGACTCTCTGTGCCTTCATTCAGTAACTCAATCGCTCTCTCTCTCTCTCTCTCTCTCTCTCTCTCTCTCGCTCGCTCTCTCTCTCTTTCTCTCTCTCGCTCGCTCTCTCTCAGCTGTTAACAGTGTTATAACCAATGATCTATATTACATAACAGTGTAATACTGATAAACACTAACCAGTAATCCATACTGGTCACAGATACAGCAATAATATCAGAAATGGTATATAAATGGTGCAGCAGTTAGTTAGGCACTAGTGATTTTAGGCACTCTTTTCAGTGTCTATATTTGGGTACCTGTAGTGCCTATCAACCCACAAACTGTGAAAACTGCCTGAGTCTGAAAACATTAATTTTTTACAACTGGTTCAGCTAGGGATCACCTTATTTTGCAATAATAATTGCCACACCCACTTCAGTATAGAAGCATCCACAAGTTTAAACTGAGGTTCAGCGTGTTAATTTTATTCATAGCTACATCCAGAGAACCATACAAAATGGTACAGCAAAATAAAACAGTACATTATGAATTATGGATGTAATTTTAATGGCAGCATCCAACTAATGTTGGCAAAACATGAACCTGAGCTGTAATCTTCAAGTAAAACCTCAGCTATAGTTAGTAAAAGTGCATTTTATAATTTTTTGTGCTGCTGTGGTCTTTGCTTGAGCCATATTGTGCTATTGTTGTGCTGTGTTGGTTTTGTTACAGTGAGGGTGTTTATAGACTGGATCTGTATCTTTAGTTCTGGTCTTGAGTGTGAAGCTTAAGTTAACTTCCTATTCATCACCATCTATTCCAATTTCCATTCCACCTTAAATGAAGTGTGTATGGTGTTGTTTTGTTGTTTTTACTATTAATAATGTTATTATTACTGATGTTAAGATGATTCTGACTCTTGGTGATCATTTGGATAGTGTTTCTCAAGAACATCATGTCTTCTATTTTGTGTCTTTAGGCTTCTTAGTGGCTTATTCATTATTCTCCTGATTGTATCCATCCATCTTTTTGTTTTCCAGTGAACTGGTTCTTTTCATAATGTGCTTTGATTTGCTTATCTGATCTTCTAGTGAAAGCTGAGGTTTGAGAATCTATTTATTTGGGGGTTTTTTTGTTTGTTTGTTTTTTTGTTTGTTTTGCTATCCTACTGTCCTATACTCTCCAAAATCATCTCCAACGACAAATAAAAGGCATCAATAATATTCCTGACGTGCTTTTTAATTGTCCAGCTTTCACATCTATAAAGTACCACAGAGAAGACCACAATCTGGAAAATTCTAGTCTTTGTTTGAAGAGACAAATGGTTACATTTGAAGATCATTCCATTTCCTTTATCCTTGTTCTAGTGAGCCGGTCTGTTGCATTTTTGAATTGCAGAATACATTTTTGTTAATTATTGATAGGTTAAAGCTGTCAAACACTTTCTCCATCAATAGTAAAGTTACTGGTCTTTCCTGCAGTCATGATTTTTGCTGAAGTTCCATCTTTTCACTCTGTTCTTTAACTTTCCTGACCAGGGTCTTCAGGACTTTGTTTTCTGTTTTGAGTGTTGTGTCCACTTGATATCAAAGGTTACTGATATTTTTTTCCAACCCTCTTGAATCCTCTGCTACTTTCCTCCAGTCCTGCTTCTCTGATGATATGTTCAGTGTACAGGTTGAACAGGTATGGTGACAAGAATGCAGCCTAGTTTAACTTTGTCAGTGTGGAACCAGCCTGTGAACCCATGACCTGAATGCTGAGAGGTGAGCATGCCAACCACTATCCACTACTTTCCTGAATTCTGCATGTACATTTGGAAGCTTTCTCTCTATGTATTCTCTAGTCTGTGTTGAATGCTCTTCAGCATAATATCACTGGCACACCAGCTTGTCAAAGTCCTCATGAGTAAATCAGATGTGTAGGGAGGGGGACAACAAATCATTAAGTCCTAGAATGCAGTCTGTCAATCATGGCTTAATGAGTGGTAATGATATGTTTGCTCAGGCTCTGTCTGAGTAAAACTGACAACTTGAAAGATTAATATTTCCATACAAAAATGGCAATTTAAGATATTCAAATCACAAGATCTGCATTTTTATTGTGACCTATACAGTATTAAGTTTTAATTGGGGAAATGTAACCTGACTGGTTACCAAACCTCTGACATCACATGACACCCTGCACATTACATTGAGGGATTAAATGTATTATGGTTTAAATATTGTGATATTCTTGGTAAAAAAAAACAAAAACAAGCCTGAACCTTAATTTTTTTATAAAATAATCACAATTTAATCAGTCACAATATTAGTCAGAAAAAATGCAGTTTGATATTTTCCCCAAAATCATTCAGCCCTACTGTAAACATCAGTCTTATTCAATTCAGTGAAGATTTTGGCCACCCACACACCACTCATATTTTGTCTGCTTCATGTTGCACAGACAGATACACTGACTGCCACTTTAACAGTAGTGGAAATGACTGCCACTTTAGACATTATATATTGTTGTTGTTGTTACTGCTGCTGTTGTTGTTGTTGTTGTTATTGTTAATAATAATATTTTTAAGTATTCACAAATAAACATACGTGAACATTCAGGATGACTGACTATTATATATCTTAATTTTTACAAGATTAATCCAGAGAGGCAATACAAGAATAGAGTACATAATTAACTTTTAAAAAGCCACTTTAGACATCTCCACATAAATGTTTACGATGACGTCACATACTACAGCCTCGCATCTGACCTGCACTAAGAACAGCTCTGTTCTGTCCGTTAGTACGCGGGAGGCAGTGAAAATACTGGCCCCAGGTCAGCGTTAAAAGCTCAGCCTCAGCACGCTTGTTATTGTTCCACGTGTTCCAAAGTGACATCTAGTGTGTTCTAAGCCCCGCCTCCCTACGCGCCGATTGGCTGATGTGACTGTCGCTCACAACTGCCCACGTTCAGCCCGTCAGACCGTACGCGGAAATGTAGAGCAGTTGTTGTGAAAACATGGACACGGCAGTCCGAGCGCCGAGTTTATTAACAGCTATAAAACACCTCGGCGAGCATGGCGCTAGGAGAACTCACTGATGGGGTTGTGTTCCAGCAGTTTGGTGTCAGTTTAAGAAGCTACACGAACAGGAGACGATGAGGCGGCTGCGCTATTGGTGTCTGTCACTGCTGCTGTGTGTCGTGTCTTCACAGGTAAAAGATCAACATAGAAAGCGGGGAAAGTGCGCCGCAGAGGGTCTATTTTTGGTCTAGGGTTGGGAGGGGGTCAGTAGAAATCGCAGCCATGACTCCTTCAGCAGTGACCCCTGTGGAAACCTGGCTGGTTTAAAGGAGAGCGCGTTTAAAGCCGCTGAGCAACTGTTTGCAGAGTTTCTCTGACTGAGAAGTTGTTTGTGAGGAGAAGACCGTTAGAGCGGCGTGTCGCGCTCACGTTGTGCTGACGAGCGCGCGCTGCTTTGTGCTGCTGTGTTAATGAATCAGAGCAGTGGTGGACTTTTCTCATTGTAAAGACCCAACACCATTATATCTGCCTTTACCTGAACAAAATAACCACAGTCTCGTTTTCTGTAGGCATGAACAAAATGAGAATATCCTGAAAAATGTCCGTGTTGATAATATCATTTAAAAAAAAAAGTTAAACTGTCATATTTTAATAATATTAATGACATGTAAAATGACATTTCAAGCCTTTTTGTTTTGATGTTGATCAAATTATTATAAGATTTTATTTCAAGTTTGAGTGAATTATTATTCTAACAGTATCAATATTAACACAAAATATAACTTTATCTGTAAAGAATATCAAATATTTTAAAATTTTAATTATAAACACAAAGTAACCTTTTTACTATATTCTAATGTTTGGATATGTGCTATTGTAAAATGATGAACATTATACTTATGTAGAGCCTTTCTAATAACCCAGGACGCTTTTACAATCAACACAATCCATTTTACACACTTAGACCTCAACCACACACACCTGCGAGATTAGTATTCAAAACTCTTGTTTGTATTGGTTTAAGGTGCCTCTCTCCACTGGAATGTTCTGAAAAATGACAAACAGGTTAATTACATTCATTTTCCTCATTCCGCCAGGGTTTCATTTCACTTTTTAAAGACATGTCTGGGGGGAATATTTGGGTGTGCTAGTACTTCTACTACTTCAGATTCAAAAGCTAGTTAGGTTAGGACTACTCAGTGACTGTGGTTCATTAAGTTAAAGCTTTGTTAACACCCTCAAAAGGTCATTGTAGTACCAGTTTATGTGGTGCAAACAGAGGCGTGGTCCATCACTCACAAACCACACAGTGACCTGTGTTCACATTGGGTTAAAGTAAATGTCAATACCCAAGAGACACACTTCCCCGGCCTTTCAAGTAAGCTGTGTATATGTGTGTCTTGTACAACGGCTGTTGAGCAGGATATCCTGGTTAATGGTAACATATTGCAGTCCACACACACTCACACACACACACACACACACACACACACACACCTTGAGAACACAGTGGATATTTCAGACAGCATATCATGTATTAATCAATGTATCAATTGTATCAACTCTTTTTTCAGTTGTCTGATTACACAAATTAGCACTGAATGATTTTGATCTTTTTAACTTGAACTTGAGTCCTAAGCATTGTTCTGTGAATCAGAAGTGATGCATGTGGGAGCTTAAACTTTGAGCTTCTAATGTACACAGTGAAGTTGTGTTAAATGCCTGATAATATTATTGTGGTTTATTGCAGAGCTCTGACAATATATCTAGTGGATAGATGATATCGGCAATGCAAATGCTGTATGTCAACTGTTAGCTTGAACAATTAATGGTAATAACCACAGACAATAGCAAGAAAACTGAGGCTGATACAGATATTGAAAAAAAAAACAAATACAAACTCCATGATATAGTAACATTGTGCTTATATATATATATATATATACAGTATAATATAATAAGCACAAAGTAGCCCCACACTAGGTATAGAATACCATATTATAAATGTTATTTTTTTATTATATTTTCAACAGCTGCATTGAAACAGTCCTGTAAGTCATGATGGCCCTGAAAGTAGACATTTTTCAAATTGTGTTTTTAATCTTTTTTTTATCTGTTTTCTTTTCTGTACATCTCTCTCTCTCTCTCTGTCTCTCTCTCAGTGTGAGGCCGGAAGCTCAGTCACTCTCCCTGAGTCCCTGCTTTTTGTCTCTACGCTGGATGGGAGTCTACATGCTGTTAGTAAAAAAACAGGGGATATCAAATGGACACTGAAGGAAGGTACCTGTTTAAATGAGAAGTATTTCTTCCTTTTACACGTTGGGTACAGATTTATTTATTAAGCCCATGCCTTAAAGAACCTTAATGTGTGCCCACACATTAATTCCTCACTTTCATAACTTGCATTTTGGTTTCATAGTAATTAACAAATATTGCACCTATTACCACTTAATAACAGGTTTACGGTTCAAAATGTCAATAGGAAATATATGTTATTGATTATTATATATATATATGTGTGTGTGTGTGTGTGTGTATGTATGTGTGTGTATAGTATAGTATATAGTATTTGATATATAGTTCTCTACATTAATAGAGATGAAATATATATTTCCATTCTAGTGAATTAACTAAAACCATAGGGTTTGAGGAGATATGGGTGAAATTAAATATGTACATTTTCTTTGATTCACTTTTTTAGACAAGTTTTCTCATTTTACTTTTGCTTCTCCTCCAGATCCCATCATCCAAGTTCCAATTTATTTGCCAGAGTAAGTCTGCATGACTGTTTTGTTTTTGTCTGTCTGTCTATTTGTCTTTCATCTCTGTCTTATTTTCTCTGTAAGTTGAAGTATGTTCATCTATGACATTTTCTATAGACCAGGTTTCCTCCCAGACCCAAATGATGGCAGCCTATATGTGCTTGGAGGCAAAAACAAAGAAGGTCTTATGGTAAGTGTCTTGATTTATCTGTGTAAGTGTCTTTGTTTTTGTGGGAGTGTTTTGTGTTTTAATTAAATGTCTCTTTTGTCCAGAAACTGCCCTTCACTATTCCTGAGCTGGTCCATTCATCTCCATGCAGAAGCTCAGATGGAATCCTTTATACAGGTAAGTGTCCAAGGTAAATTGTCCTGCTAGCCAATACATGGCTTCTTGAGAATACGTGGCATGTCTTTTGGTCCTTAATTATTATAGAATGGGGTTAACAATTTGTAAGAAAAGTACCAGCAAGCTCTTATGCAAGCATGCCTTATAGACAGAGTTCACTGGTACTTTTTCAGGGAGTATATTATTTAGTCTAATATAATCATTGTTTAATTATAGACAGATGAGGTGATTTGTCTTGCGAACAATTTCTTGAAATACTCTTTACAGTTCAATATCAATCAGAAAATCAAATGCTTCGATGACATAAAGAAAAGCCGGCATTTCCTGTATATGCCACAGGATGTAAAAACTAATTTCACTAAAACCACATTAAATGATTAGACCACCTACAACCTACCTCATCCCGCCCACATGCACAAACACACATGCTGTTGAAAGCTGGAAGAATGACAGAGAAAGTCACAGTCAATTACAGTGCTAAACAAAAAGTCCTGGAAAGCAACACAAAGGTTGCTATTTTTCAGTTAGATAGGTAATTATCTCATTTGTTTTGTTTATGGGGGAATTATGTAGCCAGTGGTAGTTAGCTTTGTTTGTAAAGCTGTAAGCTAACTGGCTGTGTTTATCTCATATGTAGTCTCTGTGTGTAAATGATTGGTGATGTCTGTATTAAGATAATGTTAGGTCTGAGATGTGAATGAGACATCAGGTAGGTGGATAGTGTTGTAAATACTCTCTCCAATGCTTTCACTGAGTGAATAGTTAAGCCTTGGATGTTCTTGTATTTTAGGGGAGTGGCTTTAGAAAGAGGGCTGAAGGAGGGGGTTGGACATTTAAGGGCAGATAAAAAAGTAGCTTATATTAGTAGTTTCCACAAAAAAAACATACTCTGCCTTTTAGTAAACATCTTGACAGTTGGTGTATAACTATTTATTTGCTGTATTGTGTATTACTATTTATTTGTTTTTCATTGTGGTCACTTCCGCTAATAGCAGACTATCAGGTCAAATGTGTCCTTGTTTTACATTTGTTTTGTTATTAATTTATTAAAATTTAATTAGACTCATCAACTTTATGATAAGTGGAGAAGATCAGATGTGAGTCTGACAGACTCTGTCTAAATGTCCATTTCAAGCCTAATATAGGTCCATTAAACTAAATAAAACAGAAGAATAATAATCATTTCATATTGACTCATTCTTACATTTTCAGCTACATCAGCTACTTTTGACACATTGTTGACAGATTTTCCAAAACCTTTCACCATCATTGCTTTGAAGAACATTTCTGTTTCTTCTTTTATGTAAATGTATAAACCGTCGTTAGTGAACTGTGTTTGTTCTTACTATTGACTTTGATTTTGTGAGTAAGGGTGGAACTTAATGACTATGTTTAACCAGATTGCTCAGAGCAAACGAATGAGAGTTCCTGTTTAATTTAGCATTAGGGCATATTTTGTTTCTCAGAGACAGATGACAGCATAATAGATACTCATTTATACAAAGTAGATTCATTTATTTATTTATTTATTCAAAGTAGATTTTTGAAAATAGCACCTCATTATCTGTGTTTACTCTGTGTTGCTTATGTGTTCCATACAGGTAAAAAACAAGATATGTGGTTTGTAGTGGATCCTCAGACGGGTGAGAAACAAACGAGTTTAAGCACTTCTTCCTCAGACTCCATCTGCCCTTCTGCTCCTCTCCTCTACATTGGACGCACAGGTCAGCACACACACAGCATTCCTCTCCACATAAGAAATCTCATGATATACAGTGGGGTTAAATTGAAGTAGACAGAAATAGAATTAATGTGTGGAAAGTACAAGCAAATAATATAAGGTCCAATTTTCTAGATCTAGACAAAAAGGAACTTCAACGGTGGAAGCATCTCTGGCATTACAGTTTGGTACAAGATTCTTGAGGCATAATGCATATATGTATAACTGTCTACAGGAGGAAAAAAACATTCTGAGGAAGACAAGTTGAAGCCTTAAAAGTCTTATTAATTGTGTCATACAGTGCAATCTGGCTGTTAGGGTTAGCTGACACGAGGAGACGGAGAGGCAGTGTGGACTCAGAACATGAAGACTATTAGAAACACAGACTGAAAACAAAACAAGCACAATAACTTCAAAACTGACAATTACACTTACTGGAGCCCACAGACTGGTGTGGACTTCACAGAGTGACGCATGAAAACAAAATGACCGACAAAGACATGAGACATGAGGATTCCTTTTAAAGGCTCTTAATTAGCTGGACACAGGTGGAAGACATACGGTAACTTAAATGAGACAAGGCAGACACATGACATGCAGACAATTGGGGTGTAACTGTGGACGCTGCAACAGGGTGAACGTCACACTGGCACAATTATGGCTGCAAAACTGTGATCACTCTGATTTTGTTGTCATTTTTACTTCCATATAACCAAGTACTTGTCATGAATTTGATTATAATTTTTGCTGTGGTACTAAAGGTACAGAACAAGGATGTATGGGTAGAGCTAGAAATGTGCTATAAATTAAATACATTACCGGTACTTGATATTTCACACATAGACACATACACAGAACAATTGACATTTGAAGTATTTAACACATTTATTTGTTGTCATTCATCAGATCACCCATAATTCCATGTTCTCGTTTTTATTACTTTATGAAAATGATCTTTATGTGTCTGTCTGCCTCTAGAATACATGATCACCATGTATGACACAAAAACACAGGAGCTGAGGTGGAATGCTACATATAACGACTACTCTGCCCCTCTCTACGATGATCAGAAATATGACTACAGTAGGTTTCACATGTAAACTTCAACGTATATAGACTCAAGCATTTTTTCTTATTATTCTTGTTTTATGTTTTATAGTAATTGTGACAGTGGTAAAGGCGTAAATGGGTTGTTCAGCAATATCTGAAGGGGAGACCATATTTTTGAAGCTCTTCAAATTGTAACTTCCTTTCAAAGGTGGCTAAATAGTCACTTAGAAGGAGATAAATTATTGATTGTTCAAGAGATATGTATGTTTTTACTTCAGTTACCCCACCCTAAACATGTGTAGTAAAATTATTCAGTAATTCTAAAAGGACTCAAATGTACGTGCAGAAGGTGATGTATTTAAAAAGTGGTGATAAAATGTTGAAATGGATAGTTCAAAGGAAGTCTTGAGCACAACATGACTATAAATACATATTAATAGAATATTATTTATCATTTAATAACATTTTCTTGTTCCAAAATGATTATAAATACATTTATTAAAATATATTAATATAATAGCTTTTTAAAAAATTATTTGTGTATTTGACACCTGTATCTGTTCATTAATAGCTGGAATGATGAGAATAAATGTATAATTAAAGTATGAGTTATTTTCCGAGGGCCCCGAGTGGCTTAGCAGGTTAAGACACTGGCACTATGACCAGAGGATCGTGAGTTTGAATCCCGGTCATGCTGTTTGCCATCAACAACCAGGGCCCAAGAGTGCAAAAATAAGCCTTGCTCTCTATCACTTTCACATTGCAATGTCTGGCTCAAGCATTTACTGATTGGTCCATTCAGAGCTGGGTATCCTTCGCTTTCCTCCGAGCGCATTGGCTCTGCTGTGACGATATATCATCGCCATTTCGAAAAGAGGTAGTGGCGGATCACACGCAATGAAGGAGGCTTGTGCTTGACTTCACCCTCCTAGAGTCAGGACCATTGCAAAAGTGATGTTGAGAGTCTTAACAGATGGGATGGGCTAATTGGCTATTACATTGGGAAGGATAAAAATGGGCAAAAAATAGTTCTTTTTCTGCATACAGAAAATGTTTTAATTGCTATATTGATCTGTGTGTGTGACAGAGATGTCCCACTTTGCATCCAGTGGGGATGGTCTGGTGGTGACCGTAGATCGGGACTCAGGCGAGGTCCTGTGGATGCAAAAGTTTGATTCTCCGGTGGCTGGGTTCTACCTGTGGACACAAGACAATCTGCGTCGAGCGCCTCACCTGACTGTTGCCACGGAAACACTGAGATACCTTACATTTACTGCTCAAAACACCCAGTCACACACTATGAGATGGGCCTATCATTTCACCCAGGAGCAGCACAGCACCAAGACACAACTTGTGTAATGTATACATTAACATACACTTCCAGTTTTGAGTCACCATTCAGAAATTTGGAGTCACAGTTATCAACAATATCAATTTAACTGAGAAAATTGTATAGAATAAATAAATTAATATGCAGAATGCCTTGTTATTCAAAAATGGTGATCAGATGATCAAATTGCTATAAACATATAATTGCATGTATTTATAAGTATTGAACATAACTAAAAGTGCCCTTTTGTGCCTACTTATATTTCAGTCTGAACAGAAACAGAAACTAACAGAAACATTAGTATGACAAGTAATTCCCAAACCTTTGTATGATAATGTATAATGCTAATATTGATCACTGTAAAAGTTAAACCACTTACTTAATATTAAGTCACCTGCTAGCAACTCAGCCCTGACACATCAAGCTATGGACCTCTAAAGGTGTCCTTTGATTTGACGAACGTCGATTTTTCTTGCTTCCAAACACATCAGTTTCTAGAACTGACGGGTCACTGGCTGTGTAATATATCCCAGTCATTTACAAGTGTCACTCTAAAGAAATTATCAGTGTTACTTCACAAGTCAGTGGTCGTAATGTTGTGGTTAATCAGTGTTTGCATACGTATATGCAAAGCATAGGCTTGTATAAGTTAGGTCCATTTGTTTCTTTGCAGTCCTACTCTGTATGTTGGGAAGTTGGATTCTCATCTTTATGCATCTACTTCCCTTGTGCATGAAGGAGTTGCTGTTGTGGTAAGTTCTGCTTTCTGCCATTCGTTATGACCAGTAAACCAAATTTACCATTGACTGACCTGGTACTTCTGCCATGGCAGCCTCATGGTCTCACTCTGGCACGGATTGAGGGGCCAGTCACAGCTGGTGTCACAGTAGGAAATGGGCGTGGCGAATGTGAAATCACACCAAGCACTGATGTGAAATACCCACCAGGAAGCACCAACCCACTGCAGAACCAGTGGCTGCTGATAGGTTTGTTGATTCTTACAGCATATACAAATTACAATGCTAGACATCTCCAAAAGATAGAATATGGTGAAAAGTTTCATTCATGTTCAGAATTTAATACAAAAGGTAAAAAGTACAGTGTTTCTTATATTTACTTTCACTCTTAATTCTCTGCAGACAAGATGAACCTGAAATATGTCATGCTTTGCCTGGCCAACTTCATTTGCTTTAATAACATACATCCATTCCTGCATTTCAGGCCAGCAACACATTCCAAAAAAGGTCAGGATGGGGGTAATTTAGGGCTAGTAATGTGGTGGAAAGACTAAATAATAATGTGATTTGAAACAGGTGATGACAACAAGTAATTGTAATCATGATTTGGTACAAAACCAGTATCTTTGAGGAGCAAAGATTGGTATAAGGGGACCCCTAATGAGCTAAGGTGCTGACACTATGACCAGAGGATCGCAAATTTGAATCCCGGTCATGCTGTTTACCATCAACAGCCGGGGCCCACAGAGAGCAAAATTGGCAGTGCTCTCTCTGGGCGGGTAAATGGCACTCTCTCTCCCTATCACTCCCACATTGCAATGTCCGCTGGCTCAGGCATCTACTGATTGGTCAATTCGAAACTAGAGACCCTGTGCTTTCCTCCGAGCGCGTTGGCTCCCCAGTGATGGTGTATCAGAGGTAGTTAGAAAAGAGGCAGTGGTTGTATTGCATGCAGCAGAGGAGGCTTATGCTTGTCTTCACCCTCCTAGAGTCAGGGACAGTGCAAAGTGATGAGGAGAACCACTAATGGGTTGGGCTAATTGGCAACTACCACAGTAGAAATAGATAAACTAGTACAGAAGTTAAGGGCTTTTAGGAAACAGTGGGAGCGAGTAGGGGAAGAGGAAAGGGAAGGCATCAAGATATTGCAGAAAGAGCTAAAGGGTAGGCTGGCAGTGTTGAGAAGAGCAGATAACTTGAGGAAAAGGAGGAGAAAGAAGGAACATGCTAGGGCAGCGTTCTTTAGGAATCCTTTTAATTTTGTGAAGACCTTATTTGGTAAGGAGAAATCTGGGAGTTTAAAAGTTGGAAAAAGGGAATTGGAGGAGCATTTCAGTGATGTGTATACAGATAAGGATAAAGCAAAGGAGTTAGAGTTGCCACAAGATATTCCACCACTAGGTGAAATAGAGCAGCATATGGATGTTAGCCCACCAAAATGGAGTGAGGTTCAAGGTGTGGTGCATCATGCAAAGGCAGGTTCTGTGCCAGGGCCTAATGGTGTGCCGTATTGGGTATACAAATATGCACCTGAGGTCTTGAAGTTTTTGTGGAGGTTGATGGTCATAGTGTGGAAGAAAGGGATCATTCCAAAAGAGTGGAGAAGAGCAGGTGGTATTCTTATCCCTAAGGAGAAAGATGCTGTAGGTATAGAACAGTTTCGGGCCATAAGTCTTCTTAATGTGGAGGGTAAGATTTTCTTTTGTGTGATAGCGCGGAGACTTGCTGCGTATTTGAAAGGAAATAAATTAATTGATACATCAGTACAAAAGGCAGGGGTTTCTGGCTTTGCAGGATGTTTGGAACATAGCTGCATGATCTGGCATCAGATTCAGACAGCAAAGAAAGAGGGTAGAGATTTACATGTTGTTTTCTTAGATTTAGCGAACGCATTTGGATCAGTGCCACATAAACTCATGTGGAAGGCTTTTGAATTTTTCCAGGTGCCAGATAAGGTTACTAGGCTTGTTAAAACGTATTTTGAGGATATTCCATTTTGTTTTAGTACAGGGGAATTTGTTACATCATGGCAGCGGTTAGAAATAGGTATAATGGCTGGTTGTATGATTTCACCATTAGCATTTACAATGGCGATGGAAGTAGTAATCAGGGCTTCTAAGTGGGTTGTAGGTGGGGAGAGGTTGCATGGTGGTATGCGGCTTCCCCCAATCAGGGCTTACATGGACGACATGACGACCCTCACGACTACTGTGCCTTGCACACGGCGGTTGCTGGGGAAGTTAAATGATAATCTAAGGTTGGCTAGGCTGAAAGTTAAACCAAGCAAGTCTAGAAGTATGTCAATTGTCAAAGGGAAACTTGTTCAAGAAAATTTTGTGATGGAAGGAGAAATGATTCCTACAGTACTGGAGAGACCAGTGAAGAGCTTAGGTAGGTGGTATAGTGCAGCACTAAATGACATAGACCAAGTTGGGGAAATAAAGGCTGATTTGGTGAAGGCTATTAATAACATAGATAGATCATGTCTGCCAGGGAAGTTGAAATTGTGGTGTTGCAGTTTGGCTTACTGCCTCGTATTAGATGGCCGTTGACAGTTTATGATGTTTCGATTACAGAAGTAGAGAGGATGGAAAAGATTATGAATAAGGCCATAAGGAAGTGGTTAGGGGTGCCACGGTGTTTAAGTAGTGTGTCATGATATGGGAGAGAGGTACTGGAGCTACCACTCACAAGTTTATTTGAGGAATTTAAATGTGCAAAGGTGAGTCGTGAGATGATTTTGTCAGGATCAAAGGATGCAGTGGTTAAAGCAGCAGCGCCGGTCTCAAAAGCA
>BRDA01010902.1:43241-59672 GCA_036984385.1 Crenuchus spilurus | reverse complement strand
GGGTGAGACTAGTTTGTGAACAAAGCGCTTCTCAAAATTTGATGTAAGCTCTAATTAAACAAAATTCCAGACATATGAGAAATTCCGCCCGGACTGTTTTTTTAAGTCTCAAAAAGAGGACATATCCGGGTAAAAGAGGACGTCTTGTCACCCTACTGCTACTAATGCTACTACTGCTGCTGTTATTACCACTACCGCTACTAATACTACTACTGCTGCTGTTACTACCACTACCGCTACTAATACTACTACTGCTGCTATTACCACTACTGCTACTACCACTATCGCTACTAATACTACTACTGCTGCTGTTACTACCACTACTGCTACTAATACTACTACTGCTGCTGTTATTACCACTACTGCTACTACCACTACAGCTACTAATACTACTACTGCTGCTGTTATTACCACTACTAATACTATTACTACTGCTACTACCACTACAGCTACTAATACTACTACTGTTGCTGTTATTACCACTACTGCTACTACCACTACTGCTACTAATACTACTACTGCTGCTGTTACTACCACTACGAATACTACTACTGCTGCTGTTATTACCACTACTGCTACTAATACTACTACTGCTGCTGTTATTACCACTACTGCTACTGCCACTACCGCTACTAATACTACTACTGCTGCTGTTATTACCACTACCACTATAAATACTATTACTACTGCTACTACCACTACAGCTACTAATACTACTACTGCTACTACCACTACTAATACTACTAATGCTGTTACAACCACTACTGCTACTAATACTACTACTGCTACTACCACTACGGCTAGTAATACTACTGCTGTTACTACCACTACCGCTACTAAAACTACTAATACTGTTAATACTACTACCGCTACTAATACTACTACTGCTGCTGTTATTACCACTACTAATACTACTGCTACATCCACTACTGCGACTAATACTACTGCTTTTACTACCCCTGCTCCTACTAATACTACTACTACTGCTACTACCCCTGCTCCTACTAATACTACTACTACTGCTACTACCGCTACTAATACTACTACTGCTACTAATACTACTGCTGTTACTACCCCTGCTCCTACTAATACTACCACTACTGCTACTACCACTACTGCTGTTACTACCACTACTGCTGTTACTACCACTACTGCTACTAATACTACTGCTTTTACTGCCCCTGCTCCTACTAATACTGCTACTACCGCTACTAATACTACTACTGCTACTAATACTACTGCTGTTACTACCCCTGCTCCTACTAATACTACTACTACTGCTACTACCACTACCGCTACTAATACTACTACTGCTGCTGTTATTACCACTACTGCTACTACCACTACCGTTACTAATACTACTACTGCTGCTGTTATTACCACTACTAATACTATTACTACTGCTACTACCACTACAGCTACTAATACTACTACTGCTACTACCACTACCGCTACTAATACTACTACTGCTGTTACAACCACTACTGCTACTAATACTACTGCTACTACCACTACCGCTACTAATACTACTAATGCTGTTACAACCACTACTGCTACTAATACTACTACTGCTACTACCACTACGGCTAGTAATACTACTGCTGTTACTACTACTACCGCTACTAATACTACTACTGCTGCTGTTATTACCACTACTAATACTACTGCTACAACCACTACTGCGACTAATACTACTGCTTTTACTACCCCTGCTCCTACTAATACTACTACTACTACTGCTACTACCGCTACTAATACTACTACTGCTACTAAAACTACTGCTGTTACTACCCCTGCTCCTACTAATACTACTACTACTGCTACTACCACTACTGCTACTAATACTACTACTGCTGTTACTACCACTACTGCTGTTACTACCCCTGCTCCTACTAATACTACTACTACTGCTACTACCACTACCGCTACTAATACTACTGCTACTACCACTACCGCTAATAATACTAATACTGCTGCTGTTATTACCACTACTGCTACTAATATTACTGTTACTGCTACTACCACTACCGCTACTAATACTACTACTGCTGCTGTTATTACCACTACCACTACTAATACTAGTGTTGTAGTCAAGACCGCACTGTCCGAGTCCAAGACCTTCCCGAGACCACAGGGGACCGAAACAAGACCAAGACTTTGTGGAGTCGAGTCCAAGACCAAGACCGAATCATTTAGGGGTCAAGACTGTGACAAGACCAAGACCAATGGACACCGAGACCAAAATATCAAATAAGAGGCCTTACAGATAAACTAACATCAACAATGTGCCCAGACCAATACTAAACCAAAATTAAGCCAGGACTAAGTAGCCTATAAACTAAAATTTATTGTTTAATAGTAACAAATTTATTATGCATTTTTTAGAACAGTGCATTATTAACACAGAAATTTAAAAAAGCTGTCTAACAGGACTTTAACTGCACAGATAACAAGAAAATAACAAGTTAGCACCACAAAAATTAAATTTAAGCACTTTCAAGATATTGCTAGGTGTTTTCAAGCACCATACAATTAGAAACAAATCCATATAGTCATTACATAGTATTTTTCTACCATAGCTTCAACAACACACAAAAAAACAATTCAGTGTGCAAACTCCAGGACTACATTTGCAGAGGAACTCGTGATTATTAAATCCAAACTTTATGACCGATGAAGTGGCGGACATGTCGGCGCAGAAGACGGCCTAGCCTGTACTGGCAGCCGGTCTTAGGTCAAGACCGGTATAGCCAATAGTGCTGCTTGTGTGTGTGTGTGGTGGTGGGGGGAGGGGGGTGATTAAAAATACTCTTAATTCATTGGTTGTATCTAAAGTCACTCATACAGGGCTCCAACAATGTTGTGCAGAGGCGAGACCAAGAAAGATGGTCCCGAGACCGAGACAAAGCTGACTAAACATGAAGCCGAGATAGTGACAAGACCCAGTAAAAATGTGCTCAAGTCCGAGACGAGTCCAAGACCTTGAAAATGTGGTCTCGAGACCAAGACCGATCTTGAGTACTACAACACTAACTAATACTACTACTACTGCTACTACCACTACCGTTACTAAAACTAATATTACTGCTGTTACTACCACTACCGCTACTAATACTACTACTACCCCTACTACTACTACAGCTGCTACTACCACTATTACTACTGCTACTTCCAATACCACCGCTGCAAATACTACTACTACCACTTCTACTACTGCTGCTAATACTACTACTACTTCAGCTGCTAGCCTGCTACTACCATCGCTGCTAGTACCACTACTAAATACTACTGCTGCCACCAAGATGAGAAATCTGTAAAGTAAAAAAAATGTTAAAATGTTTCCAAAAAGAATTTGAAATAAGACAGGATGTGAAAGTAAAATTCACAGAAGAGGAAATTCTACCCTGTTTTCATGAGCTACAAGATGGGATGAAAGATTATTCAACAGCAGTGGTGGAGCCCTGCAATCACAGACAAGGGCACCACACATCCTTGAGGAGCACCACACGTCGCCTTCGTCCGTAACCACCCCACCTCCCACCCCCGGAACAAACTTCAAAAATAGTCAGACATAAGGTGTTTAATTTGAAATACTCACTGACGCAGGGGGGTGGGTGGGTGTGTGGGTGTTGAGCACCCGCATGCCTAGCGCCAGTACTGTTCAACAGTGTATAAATGACAATTACATCTTGTGAAATGACCAGCAGGATTCTGTGGCATTAAATCATGTAATTCCTCTAGGTAATTCTAAACCAAAAATGATATTCAGTGCTCTTCAATTTTTTCCAGGTTGTAGAATTTGATGCTTGTTTTTTGTTACATTTTTAACAGTAAACTCTTTAAACTTTTATAAAACATTAAGCATAAAGGTGTATATACAGTATTTGTGTTTTTCAAGAAGAGATATGTATGCTTTGAACACACACTTAACCAACCACCCCCACTCATTGCAAGATAATGAGATTATTTATGATTATTGTTTTACGTAAGTACATGTTGAAATCAATCTTTAGATCTTTATAGCATATAGATATGGAGAAGAGATAGCTACAATAACTTAGAAGTACAACATCATTCTCACCTTTACTCACTATGTTCTGAAATAGTAAAATAATTCATGATGAAAGACAAACACAATATAAATTAACTAATAACACAAACAGTTTTACTCTTAATGTGTTTTATTGAGAGTATTGTGAAAACATGCATAGTGTGGGATAAAAAATTGAGCCTTGAATTTAACAATTTGTACATCTAGTTTGACATCAGTGCCCTCCAACATGTTTCCTGTAACTACAAATAAGTTTTGCACAATGCTGAGGAGAAAATTTGGATCATTCCTCCCTGCAAACATGTTTCAGTTCATCTAAATTTCTGGGATACCTTGTGTACACAGGCTTCTCCAAGTCAAGCCAGTGTTATGGAAATCAGGTGAGGAACACAGATAAAGATTAATAATCAGAGAGCTTTATTGAAGGTTAACAAAAGTCTCAGTCTCTACAAGACAGCTCCTGTCCCCCCTTGGTCTGCTTCTCCTTACATATCCCTGAGCTGGAGGAGTGCGCCTGGTGGGACAGTCCCTAGGGGGATGTGGAAACTTTCGAAAAGTTAGAAAACAGGAACCGTGTCTCTGTTCACCGGTTCATATTAGGGTACAGACTAAAATAAGATTTATTAATACATCTTTGTCAGCAGAAATGCTGAAATGGTTGCAGAACATAGCTCCTACAGAGTGAGCTCATGGACTTTCCCTGCAGAGTTCAAGCATTGCTAACAGGCCATAACCTTAAGAACATGGAAGTAAGCAAAGGTTAAAGCATTGCTGTAATCAGATAAATGAATAAGTACAATGTTATTACAAAGCTCTAAGCCCCAAACCATGATGCTTCTTCCAATATACTTCATATTTGGTATGTTTTTGGTGTTGGAGTACACTATTCTTTTTCCTCCATATTGTAGTGTGTTTGTGCTATTTTTTCCAATTTTCTCCCATTTGTAGGCAACTTGTCTAAATTCAGGTTTCTCAGCAACCAGACTTTGTGTGCCTTTATTTAATGGGCAAAGCACCCATGAAATGCACACTTCTAATAAATCTCTGTAATTAAAATACCCTTTGCCAAATAGCTTGTGGAGAAATCATTAACACAGAGCTTAATTTACCTTTTCTACACTGCACAGTTTATACAATGTTCTCAATAAAACACAACGATATAACTGTTTGTGTTATTTATTTAAGTTGTGTTTGCCTATTATTGTGAAGTAAATAACAGTTACATCCCATTTTATTATTATTCAATGCAGAAATGTGGGAATAATAATTATAGTAAATTCACTTACTTTGTCTTGGAATTCTATATGGACTGTATGTACTGAGGATTGAACAATATGCTTTGCAATAATACTTTTTTTACTCTAATCAAACTCTTTAATTTCATGTAAAAAGTTTTCAATTATATGTGTTCTTCAAGTGAAGTCAAAACTTGAAATAATAATTAAACTAAACCAATACAATTGTAATGATCCAATTCCTGATGTAACTGATCATTTAATTATATAAATTTAAAAATATGTAACCTCATTTCAGAAAAAGGAGACAGGCAAGAACTGGATGCACTGGATGTCCAGTACCCATATACTCTTCTTTTGCAGAAATGCTTTGTAATGTGAAATGTGTGCAGCATGTGGTTTTGCATTGTCTTGTTGGAATATACATGAATGTCCCTGGAAAATATGTCTTCAAGGCAGCATATGTTGCTCTAAAATCTCAGTATACTTTTCAGAAGTATACTGACACAAACTCATACCATAATGCACACCAATGAAGCACATGGCATCTATATTTTACAAAATATTCTGGAATACTGATTCATCTCCCAACAATACATACTTGCACTGTGTGATGGGCCATCCCACATGCCTCAAAGGCCAGATAACTTGACACTGCTTCTGGATATGGTTAACATAACACTTCTTTTTGCACAGTAAAGTTTAAATGGCATTTTGTGAATGTAATTCTGTATTGTAGTGCTTGACAAAGGTTTGCCAAAGCAATCCCTTGCTCATGTGATAATATCAGCTATTGATAAATGACAGTTGTTGATGTAGAGATCAGAGATCACAGATGTTCAGCGTAGGCTTGTGCTTTTGCCCTTTTTGCACTTAAAATTCTCCAGACTTCTTGAATTGTTTCATTATATTACACACTGTAGAAAAAGAAATATGGGAATCCCTTCCAAGTGCTCTTTGAGAAACATTGTGTTTATACACTTCAATATTTTTTTCAAACATGTATTATCCACCCATCTTTGCTCCTCAAAGACTCAGTCTTTTGTGGATATTGCTTTTATACCAAATTATGATTACACACACCTGATGACATCACCTGTTTGAAATCACATAATTATCTGATTACCCTTAAACTGCCCCCAGACTAACATTTTTTGGATATATAGCTGGTCTGAAATGCAGGAATGGATGTAAATTAACAACCAAAATTAAGTTGACCAGACAAAATGTGAAACACCTTGGGTTCATACTGTCTGCAATGTAATAAAAGTCAAAGTAATGTAAAAAAAAAAAAAGGTTTTTTTATTTGCAGTATTTAATTTCCATACTGTCTCAACTTTTTCTGATCTAGGGTTGTAAAGAAAAGACACAATTGAGGGATAACATTTAAAATATCTTGGAAAGACAAGAACAGTTTGTATTTTAGGTGAAAGTTATAATTAAATATTTAATGCTATGTTATGTTGTGCGCCCAGTGAGGGGGTGGGGTGTGATAATGAATGAATGAATGAATGAATGTTATGTTGGTAGTGGATTTACTTATGAAGAAATATAATTATTTTGTAACTTAAAATTATTTTATACGACTGGTCTGTGTTTCTGTGGAAACATTTTTAAAAATAATTGTTTTTTTTTCCTTACAGAGAAAGTTACTGTACTTCAGTTTTTTAATTAAAATGGTTGTTATATATATATTTTAAAAATCATCATCTTTTCATTATGAAATTGCTTTGACTAGATAAAGGACACCCTCTAGAGGGTAACTTATGCCATATACATCAATATAATAAAATGAATACAGCAAAAAAAAACAATGTTCATAAACACAATAATGTCCTCAACAGGGATTTCTTTTGAAAGCAACAGTCTCTGATGATTTTTAAGGTGAAGTGTGGGTTAGCTGAGTTGGGTTTGACTGGAATTGAATGTGAGCTGGTTGGCCTGTGTGGTTTGGATAATCAGCTTTGAGGCAGTCTCGGCCTTCCAGTCCTGTCTCTCTTCATCTTGTCCCTGCTGGCTTTAGGGGTGGTCAGAATTCTCTTAGGAGGCGAGAGGCGGCCTCCAGTGACGTTTTTAGGGAGTAAGCTTGGTGTAATTTTGAGTCGTTGGCTAGGTTTTCTCTCAGTGGGCGGTAGCTTGGAAGGAGATTTTGGTGTGGCTGTTTTTTTGGAATCAGAATCTCCATTAATGACTCCAACTACATTCAGACTGATGATGGCCTCTGACGTCCCTGCCATGTTCTGAGCCCTGCAGCGGTACTCACCTGCATCTTTATAAGATATCCCATTCAGACTGATGACTGACCAGCGTAATCCTTTGCGAGGAGATTCTTGCACAACTGCACACAGAGGAGACATGTACAGGATGAAGATAGCTTGCAGAGGGATGGTCAGATGCCTCTGGGACAGTATTTCTCACATCTTTTGGCCTTTATATGACGTATGACAGCTGCTGTTTTAAGTATCTTTAAAAACATAATACACTTGATGGCAACTTCATTAGGTACACACATCTTGTATCTACAATTATTGTTCATTTTATCAGCTCCACTGTCCATACAGGTGCACTTTGTAGTTCTATAATTACAGACTGTAGTCCATCTGTTTCATTGTATACTGTGTTAACTTCCTTTCACCCTATTCTTTAGGACCAGATCAGGTATTATTTGGGTGGTGGATCATTCTCAGCACTGCAGTGACAGTGATGTGATGGTGGTGTATTAATGTGTGTTGTGCTGATACAAGTGGATGAGAAACATTAGAGCTGCTGGAGATTTTAAACACTATGTTAACTGTATGTCCAATCTATGAGATAGACTACATCACCTTGTTTGTAGATGTAAAGTCAAAAACATCTATTGCTGTGTTGCTCATCCTCTAGTCATTGTGGTCACATGGCACTGCATACAGGATGCTGTTGGCTAGATAGTTTTGGTTGGTGCCCTATTTTCACTCCAGCAGTAACACTGAGGTGTTTAAAACATATCTGCTGTATCTGATACACTTGAACAAATTAACCTAACAAACCACATCAGTGTCAATGAAAGTTCTGCAATAAAAACCTAATGCTTCTGTGCTATCATCTGCAGGCACCGATACGTCATCATCCTCCTCCTTCCTCTCCACCATCACCAGGTTGGTCACGGTCCTGTTGCCCAGGAGGGTGGCTCCACCCATCTCGTCCATTTTTCCAGCAGTATCTGCTCTAGACTGAATGCTGCAGACCTGGGTTGGGGATGGGGCCTATGCCAAAGATGCCAATAATAAATCTCTCTGTCAGTATCTATTTCCTGAATTTTTATGGCAGAACTGTAGTATTGAGAATGTCCCACCAACCAAATGTTCTGTGGGTCCTGACCATTGAAGAATCAGGTTAAAAGATAAAGTGTACAGAGCAAAAGATGGACAACATTCTGTAATTTTAGAACTACAGATATGGTCAGTGGAGTTGATAAAATGGACAGTAAGTGTCGATACAAGCCTTGTATACAGTGCCTTGCGAAAGTATTCACCCCCCTTGTTTTTTTATACCTATTTTGTTACATTACAACCTGTATTTAAGTGTTTTTTAATCTGAATTGTGTGTGACGCATCTGCACAAACTGAGTTAGTGAAGTGAACTGAGAAAAATAAAAAATGTTTAGAAATAAAGAACTGTGACCCAAAGCATACTGCTAAAGAATCACTTGAGTGGTTTAAGGGGAAACATGTAAATGTATTTGAATGGCCTAGTCAAAGCCTTGTCAAACCTTAATTCAATTGAGAATCTGTGGGCAAATATCCCAGTGGCGAGATGTGGCAAGCTCATAGAGACTTATCCAAAGCGACTTACAGCTGTAATTGCTGTAATTGTAATTTTTGTAAAAATTGTAATTGTAAAAGGTGGCTGTACAAAATACTGACTTTAGTGAGGCAAATAGTTATGCACACTTATTTATTTAGTTGTTTTGTCGTACTGGTCGTTTGCTTCACAATAAAAAGAAGATCAGATGTTCTGTAAATGAAATGATGCAAACCCTCAAATAATCAATTTTAATTCCAGGTTGTGAGATAACAAAACATGAAAAATACCAAAAGGGCTGAATACTTTCACAAGACACTGTATCTAATAGTGAGTGTATGTATATAAAAAATAAAGTTTTAATATGACACAAAATATTATTTATGATGAACACTTGTGTATTTGAGTTATGGTGACTACTCACAGCTAGGCAGTTTTCTTGGTAGTTTCTCATTTTCAACACTCTCAATCTGCCTGCAGCAAGCTGAAAATAAAAAGCCTGCAGTTAGTTTGTAATAAAACATTATACTCATGATGTGCATGTGTGTGTGCATGCACAGAGACCTGAGTTATAGAGGTCAGGTCTGGCTGATTTGATCCAGATGAGAGCAGGGGTAGGGTATCCTCTGGCATCACAGCGCAGTAGGACATTACTACCCAGTAAAGTTGTGACCTTAGTGGCAGAGGTCAGCACTGAGGGCCGGCGGCAGCGGGGCAGATCCACACTCTGAAAGGGAACTCCCGCCAGGTCAGGAGGACCAATACATGTCAAGAAACGATCCAGCAGAACCAAAGACGACTCTGGAGCCTTACTGATGTCCAGCAAAACAGATAGTCTACAGTCGCAGAGCCAGGGGTTGTCCTGCAAGCCTGAGAGAGGACAGCCAAATAATTTGTTAAAATTTAAACTTATTCATAGGAGAAAAAACAGCACTGTTACTCAGGAGATAAGTTAACTTACAAACCCTATTTCCAGAAAAGTTGGGACACTTTCTGAAAATGCAGTAACTGAAATCTGTCATTTGTTAATTCACTCAAGCGTCTATTTAACAGACAAAAGGAAAGAAAAGATTTTCACTGTTTTCAATTATATTTATTCTATTTTTTAACATAAACAAATTTAGAAATTCACATCTATAACACGCTCAAAAAAGTTAGGACAAAGGAAAAAAAGACGGTACACGTAACACTGTACTGGAAGGTTCAGTGGAATTAGCAGTTTAACTGTTAACAGGTGAGGTCATCAATATTGAGTGTAAAAGGAGCGTTGACCAAAGGCTTAATCTTTGCAAGCAGTGATGGTTCATGGTTCACCACTTTGTGTGATAGATTTGTCAGTCAGTTCAAAGTGGAAAATGTGGAAATGTGTGGTGTGGTCAGACAAATTCACATTTCAGTTTGTGGGAAAACAGACGTTGAGTTCTACATGGAAGAGATTAAATAGACCATCAAAACAAAAACTAGCATCTGTGATGACATTGGGGTGCATCAGAGAAAAACACAATGAGTGATTTGCACATATGTTACAGTACCACTGATGCTGGGGCTTATATTTGTTTATGGAGATACATATGCTGCTGTCAAGACAATGTCTTTTCAAGGAACTTAACATTACAATTAGGGATGTCTTGATCCGATCTCAAAAATCGGAATCGGGCCGATCACGGCATTTTTTAACTGATCGGTATCGGCTTTTCTGAACACAAACCTAAGCCCGATCTTTGTCATAAACAAAGGAGTCGTAAAACGAGAGCAGAGCTTGTATCAGAACGTGATTATAATGTCTGCTGTGTGGAATTACCTCAAATTAGAAAGCGATACGAGTCCAACAGCGAGGTGTAATGTCTGCAATATGAGTGTTTCACGGCGTGATTGTAGCAGATCTGCTTTTAATACAGTGATGTGTGGTGAGGTTCATGGTTGGTGAGACACAGACTCCTTTAGAGTCGGATTTACAAACATATAACCCCAAAAGGGAGCTTATTCAATTGGGTACTGGTTATTTCTTATGAGCGTTCTACACACACACACACACACACACACACACACACACACACACACTCACTCACTCACTCACTCACGGTACGTATTAAAGGTACGTAAAGATAAGAAAAAACGTTACAATTACAGCAGCGAGAGAAAGCGGCATTTGCTCTGCACCCTCCGTGCTCTTCACTCTCACTCGCCTCTGAGTAAAAGAGCAGCAACAAGCACCCGTTGGCTCACGTACGCCCCCCTTCAGTGTGGAGGAGTACTGCCCTGCCTATTAATTTTATTTAATACTACAAATTTAATACGGCACCTAAAAAATAAACATTTAACAGAATACAGTGAGTTCGTTCAGACAGCTCAGTTAAAGGCTGTACCTCAGTAATCTACGCTATCAGAAAGTTTATCAGAAAGAAAAGTTCTCTCGAAACAGCGCTCTGGCCAAGATCACAGAGAGGGTCACTGAATTCATTGCTTTGGATGACCAGCCGATCGCTGTGGTAGAGAATACAGGTTTTCGGCGTCTTTTAGAGCTTTTGGAAACACTTAACAATAGTTTGGAAGCTGGCAGTTTTTTTCCCTAAAGCATTGCAGTTGTTAAATATAAACATTGGATTAATTGTATTAACTATAATGTAATGTGTGCACTGTGTGAAGAGTATTATCTAGTTCTTATCTAGAAAATAGAAGTATCGGTTTGAGACTCGGTATCGGGAGTCACTAAAAAATTAATGACTCGGATTGGATCAGGAACAAAAAACGTGATCGGGACATCCCTAATTACAATGTCAGGCCTTATTCTGCACGAGCTACAAGAGTGTGGCTTCATAGATATAGAATGTATGTGCTTGACTGGCAATTAACATCTGTCTCCTATTGAAAATATATGGTGCATCATGAAGCAGAGAATCAGAAAACAGCAAGCATAGACCGTTTTTTTTTCTTTGTCCGTTTGGGTGAACTAACAATTTATAAATATCAGTTTTTATTGCATTTTTTGAGTGTCCCAACTTTTCTGGAAATGTTTGTAAATGAAAACAGCATTTGTGTATTTGAACCAAATTGAATTTGAACCACTGACTGAACTCAGGACAGATATTCAATCTTGGCACCTTCCTCAAAAATTCAATTTAAAAACTATTAAATATTGTACTTAATACAATTTTTTTATTTTTCATTAATATTAAACAATATTACCTAAAATTGAACAGTGCCAAACAAGGTTAAAACTAAAGTTTAAGACAAAACTGGCTGTTATCTACAGAATCCGATATGGGCAGCAGTCCTGCTGAGCTCTGGAATGTCCCTATTAATATTTTATGGGGTCTTCAGTTCTCTCTCTAGCTCAGATGATGTTAGATTCTGCTGAGTGAAAGAATGACTCTGTGACTCTTAATTTAATTTTACCAAATGGAGTCACTCTTTTAACTAATAAAATAACATGCATGATCCTTGTTTATCATTTTGAGACTGTCTTTGGAGATCATACTGCTGCTCCAGATTCATTTTCTTTGGCAAGACAGTGTCACTGCTTTTTAGTTCAGTTTTGGTGTCTCAAACCAGTTGATGACAGTGAAAATATATGCTGTACAGCTGTTTATACTTCAAAGCAAATTTAGCTCATATTTTGTGCAAAGCAACAAGTGCCAATGGGAGAATATTTAATTTTGAGTTTGAGTAAATTACTATGCAAACAATATCAACATTAAAACACAAAGGAATTGAAATATGTCACTTTATATGAAATGGATATAAAATTTATGCCCGTTTACTGTATACCTTTGACTTAAGATAAATACTTAAGATGTTTTATGTATTTGGGCACAGACCCCTTGATGTTTTTTTCACCTAGGGTCCTTAGTTAGTTTTGCTGTTCTCTCAGCTCTGACCTCTTGATCTGATGCCCCATTCAGTGTGTCTTACCCAGGACCACTGAGCGCTGGGGTTCAGTAGTGAGGGGCCAGAGGTTGGTCAATTCGTTTGGCAGTGTACTCAGCTTGTTACTTGACAGGTCCAGGTATGTGATGTTGCCAAGGAAGCGTGCAGCTTGAGGAGGAACTCGTGACAGGCGGTTGTTGTGCAGTCCAAGTGTCCGCAGGCGGGGCATATCCTTGAGGGCCTCCCAAGGGAAAGAGGATAGGAGATTCCCATCCAATCTCAGTTCATGGAGGAAAGTGAGGTTTGTGAAGCTCCGTGGATGAAGGATGGTAATGGAGTTGTAGGTAAGCCATAGGTATACAAGGTCTGGCAGGGTTGAAAAGGCTCCCCTGAAAATCCGCGAAACAGAGGTGCGTTCCAGTCTAAACTTGACTGTGTCAGTTGGTAAGTTGACAGGGATTGCTGTCAAGGAAGGATTTTTGCACAGCACAGTCCTGAAGAAAACAAGAGTGACAGGCTAACACTGACTGATTACCACCGCTGCAGTTAAGCAGTAGCAAAATACCTAATAAGATTAATTTGCCTAAATGCTTTATGCAGCAAGCCTAACACCTACTGTTATTGGCTGCTGACACCTGATTGTAGTAATAAGTAAATATTTTTTTCTGTCAGCTCATGTGTACAAGTACCACAATATGACCCAAATATTGTTATCTGGTGACGAGCATGTAATCATATATACTTAATTTTAGACCATATACACATATCAATAAAGCAGAAAGTAAGAAAGATTGGGATGTTGAGTGGAAGATACAAATTGATAAAAAGAAGAGATAAACATTTTAGCAGAAAAAAATAAGAGAACACGTATTTGAACTGTACCTGAGTCCCTTTTCATTGCTGCGTCCATGTGAGGCACAGGTACACAAAGATGGACATGAGGCATTCTGTGCATGGGCAGCAAAGGCCAAACCCAGAAGGATGTAAACACACAGGAGTGTGTGCATAGCTCTGAAACAGGTGCCTTCGGAATGCTGTTGCACTCCCCTGAGTGAGAGTATGGCATTCCCAAACACTCTGCCATAGATCACAAGAATGGCTGCTGGGATTAGCTGGGATTACTCTGCTCAAGAGCAGATCAACACTGTCACACACACTCTGTGAAGATGAGACAGAGCCATGCAGAAGCCACTGCTCAGCTAGCTCAGCCACATCCCTACAAATTGCAAACTTAATTGGAAAGATTGACTTCAATGCCTTAAAAGTGGACCTTTTTCTGAGGTACACCTATGAATACAGTTGCTAACTGTAGCCCACCTGTTGCTTCACAGTTTGTCAAAAGGACATGATGATAATAATGCCAGAGAATAACATTTACTTCAGCAGGGCGGTACAGAGCAATAAAAGCACCACAGTGGACCAGTTAAATCTCTATAATGAACACGGAAGCAATGAAGATACCACTGAGCGAGCCTAGGCTGGTTATTCCCACTATTAGGTAGGTGTTCATAATATTCTGATATGACTGTGTAAATAAGGGCTGTGTATTGTGCTGTTAGAAAACTAGTTTCTTATAGTGTTACTTTAGAAAACTTGGCACTAGTCAATATCCTTAATATTTAACAAACAAATGTTTGATAGAAAGGCACAAGAACAGAAAGACAGAGCAGCAAAGTGAGGAGAGTGGACATTTAAGGAAACACGTGGTGAGGCGGCAGCAGCCCCGCCCTCTCGAGCGATCCTCGCTGCCTGTCTGCAGCCCTTTACCGGCCTTCTCCTGCTGAAAGCATGGCGGCGGTGGTCACACGGGAGTGTGAGACGGAGGGTTGCAGTAAAGAAGCCAAACTCCAGTGTCCTACCTGTATTAAACTCGGGATACAAGGCTCATATTTCTGCTCTCAGGTAACATGACAGGAAGCGCTCCTGGTTTTGCGGTAGAGTTCATGTAGCCACCACGCTGCCTCTTTACTGGCCTGCTACAAATGGTTTTACCAGAGAGCCTTATACGAGGCAATGCGCCAAGTCTCTGTACACTGTGAAGTTAAGCGTCAGGTTCTAATGTTTTTAAGCCTTTAATATTTTTGTTTGTTACCTGTTGTGTACGTGCCATGTTGGTGTTTGCTAACATTCTAGCTAGCTAGCTGAGTAAATGCTAGTGACTGTAGCAGTGCGTGCTAGCCTGAGCTAGTCAGACTGATGCATGTTGGACTAACAGTCATACAGTACTGACCGGGCTGCATTAAGGCCAATTTATACTTCTGCATCAAGTCAACGCCTTAACTACGACAAACGACACTTAAAACACACTTGCGCTCCGTTAGCCAGCTTGACAGCTAACTAAGTAACTTCTCATGGAGAATTAATTCAAAAACAGCTGCGAATGAGCTCTGTAGCACGAAAGCTAACGTCAGATGGTTTCTGAAGGTAATCAATACATTTAATCCGTCGGAGAGAGAATTTAATCATTGTCAAATGCAGTTGACCGTCAAAGTTTAGCTGCAACAACATTGGTTCTGTGTGGTTGTCTAGTCTCAGTGTTGCATGTCGACCACCTGTTGCAGAGTTTTTAAACTAGAAGAGGGATATTAACTACGCAGACACAGCGCGCCGCGTCACTGAGGACAAGCCACGCCCCTTCGTCACAGGCGAACAAGCCACGCCCCTACAGCGGGGAAGCGTGAATGGGGGGGAATTAAAAATGTCAACACCAGCCTATTGTCGTGGGAAGTAGATTGTAGAACTCACTAATATGTAGAAAGTAGACAAGGTCTACATTCACTGTTCAATAAGAAAGCGACTTAAGCTGGTAACTCAAATTCTGATATCCCTGTTAGATTCAGATTTTTGCCAATGTGATTGCACACAGCAGAATTTGACCTCCACGTTTAACCCATTCGTGCAGTGAAACACACTGACAAGTGAACAGCCCCATCCACAGCGTCCAGGTAGCAGTTTGGGGTTAGGTGCCTTGCTCATGACCTGCTCAGGGATTGAACCGGCGACCTTCTGGTGACAAGACCAGATCCCTAACCACAAGGCCACAGCTACTATTAGCATCCTTGTTTCAGAAGGTGTTAAGAAAAGCGGCTAATAGGAAGATAAAGCCATTTAGCCAAATAAGCCACTGCACAGGTTTTGTTAATCTCTTATATATATATATATACTTTTACTATATACGCTATATATATATACGCTATATACTTTTTTTTTTTTTTTTTTTAAAGATTAAGATCAACCAATTTTAGCCAATGTGATTTTTCACACAATGGAATTTGACCTCTGCATTTAACCCATTCGTGCAGTGAAACACACTAGTGAACACACTAGGCTGTGAGAATTTGTGCCCGAAGCGGTGGGCAGCCCTTGTCCACCGGCGCCCGGGGAGCAGTTAGGGGGTTAGGCACTTCAGTCATGTCCTTCTGGTCACAAGACCAGATCCTTACCACTAGTCCATGGCTGCATATATATATATATATATATATATATATATATATATAT
>BRDA01010902.1:22837-43231 GCA_036984385.1 Crenuchus spilurus | reverse complement strand
TATATATATATATATATATATGTGTGTGTGTATATGTATATGTGATAACCACTGAGCAAGTCTATGAGATGGCTAGAGCTCAGAAGGAGTAACATCAAGACATGGACTTGATTATCAGGTGCTAGACTGCTACAAACAACCAGAGACAGATGGCATTGGAGAGAAGTGACTCGTCTGTGCAGCCTACCATCGTGAAGCGATGACTGCATGTGACATGACATATATACACACGCTGTTGTATACTCTTTATTTTTTGTGATGTATTTCAATCCTGTGCTGTAAATGTTCAGATACAAAATATCTACTGCACACATACACAGTCATATCAGATTTTTAATACAGCCTCTAGTTTGGCATGAACTCGGGACATCAGGTGCAACGTGATGGTGTTTGCCGTATGTATATATAAGCAAGTACACAGGCAGTTGTAGCAGAGTGCAAAATGATTGTCATTTGCAAAGGATGTTATCTGATGTCCAAAGGACATAATAATAGGATATGGGGGTGGGGCTAGCTTTTACATTAACTAAGCATGTTCAGTTAGTGAAGGCTCCTGTCAAACAGGGATGTTCTAGAGTTGCCATAAGTTTTGCTTGTTTTATCTGAGACAAGAGTGGTCTTTCTCACTTTTATGTAGATGGTCATAATATTCTGATATGACTGTGTAATTGTGGATAATACAGGGTCCTACTCCCAAGTCCCTGTAGCTAAGGAACCCTCCTGTCTGTTAAAAGCTTTAAGCTAACTGTGGTGTCATTTTGGCTCAGTTTTGCATTTTGGAATCTTGTAAACCTTAAATTGGGGTTTTAATTTTGGTTTTAATCTTATGTCATGCAGTCCACCACACAAGTCTGATGTTTTTCAACAATCGTGAAAAATCCACAGTGTGGGCATGGCCTAAACATGCTGTGTGTCTTTATTAGACAGGCTCTCTCCCACTGGAATCAAATACACGCTGAGTTGCAGTAAATCTGCACGATGACTATCAGTGGACCAGTTAATATTAATCCTCATCAATATCTAACACGCTTTAAATGTCGTTAGGCTTAATAATTCATGAACTTGGTCTCATGTGCATTTAGAAAGGCCTCATGCAGATTGCAGAGTGCACAGTAAATATGTAATTTTTTTCTTGTTTTCACACATCTACAAAACAAGATTTGATTAAATGGCATTCAAAGTCCACTATCAAATCAGTTTTCTACATTGTTGTGAATTTGGATTCTTCTTAAAAATAGAATGTCTTGGAAAAAGTTCATTTGTGTTCATATTTTAATTTTAAAAGTTTAACTAATTTTCTCATTACACAAGTTACATTTCAAGTTTTATTGAATGCTTGAAATTCAATAAAAATCTGAATCTAAAGTTAGTAGAATATTTCATTTATTTATCTAAACACTATCAGCATTAAAACTTAAAATTGATTGAAATGTAATTTTAAGTTTAATGAATATAAAATGACGGTTCAACACTTTGTCACACATGGACTGTTTGATATTGTAGTTTTTGGAGAGGCTCTAGTGTACAGGTTCATTTTGTTGCGCATTATCTCTCATCATTAATTATCTCCTGCTTGTGTTTTAGGAATGTTTCAAAGGCAGCTGGGGTACTCACAAACTGCTCCACAAGAAAGCAAGTATGTAGTAATTCTTGGTTTTTATTGCTATACTTAAATGTAACAGTTTGCATTACTTCATTATTTTGTGTTTGAACAGAGGAAGACAAAACGAAGGATGAGGAAAAGAACTGTGTAGAGAAGGAAATCAACACTGACCCCTGGCCTGGGTACCGATACACTGGCAAACTGCGTCCTCACTACCCTCTGGTATGGACAGAAATTCAGAACATTCACTGAAGGCTAAAAAACAAAACAAAAATGATGATCTGAACTGTTCTTTGATTGCCTCTGTACTGTGTAGACACCCATGCGACTTGTTCCAGGGAACATCCAGAGACCAGACTATGCTGATCATCCACTGGGTAAGACTATAGACAGTTTTAGGGACACACACACTTACTGAAAGGATCAGCCAAGACATGTTTGGACTAGGCATGTGCTGATACCAACATTACAATAATTACCTTTTATTACAGTGTACACTATTATCATGATGATTAAAAAAATGTATGGGTCAGGAGAAAAACGTAACTTCCATTTTGTATTTATATTTGCATTAAAACAGTTTTTTTCCTGTAGCTTTTGCATTCTAGCATGTTTCAAGTCTTTCTGAATGGTGATAGTGAGCTGTAGTAGAGATTCTACATTTTAATTGCACAATTTAGATAGTTAGATAAGTAAGCTTTATTTGTCCAAAAGGATATTGCTACACTACAGTAGCCTGGGCATAAAATTACACATTAAACATATCGGATAAACAGACAAGTCACAACAAAGACTGTAAAATATATACAGTTTAAAGTGCACAATGAAAAGTGAAATGGTCACTTAACAGTTCAGGCTATGATGCACTACATGGCATGATGCCCCATAAGAGAGCATACAGTGAGGAAAATAAGTATTTGAACACCCTGCGAATTTGCAAGTTCTCCCACTTAGAAATCATGGAGGGGTCTGAAATGTTTATCTTAAGTGCATGTCCACTGTGAGAGACATAATCTAAAAGAAAAAATCAGAAAATCACAATGTATGATTTTTTAATCATTTATTTGTGTTACTGCTGCAAATAAGTATTTGAACACCTGTGAAAATCAATGTTAATATTTGGTACAGTAGCCTTTACAGAGGTCAAACGTTTCCTGTAGTTTTTCACCAGGTTTGCAAGTCTTTGAGGGCCAGAATGAAAGGTGTTCAAATACTTATACTTATACAAAATACTTTTTTAGATAATGTCTCTCACAGTGGACATGCACCTAAGATGAAAATTTCAGATCGCTCCATGATTTCTAAGTGGGAGAACTTGCAAACTCGCAGGGTGTTCAAATACTTATTGTCCTCACTGTATATAATATAACATTACACAGTTTGACACTTTGTTTATTTATATATATATATATTGGTGGGAGTGTACAGTGTGAAATGGTTCCTCGGCCACCACACCACCTGAAGTGTCACTTCTACCCATCAAACATTTAAATTGCCACAACGTTATATCAATGTTGCAAGAAAGTAGATAATGTCCCAATACTGTCATAACAAAATTGTGTTTGCAGGGTGGTAATTTTGATCAAACATGGTGGACAAAAGCAAAATAATTCAGTACTTTGATACAATAGTGGTCACTTTACAGTACTTTCAGGATTGCAGTGGTTTTGCGATAAGAGGACTAGAATTCTACACAATCATGAATATGAATGTAACTTTTTAATTATACCTGTCAAGTATATATAATACATATCCCAAGTATTTACAGAAAGATATTGTATTGAAACTGTTAAAACAGCAGCATGCTTGGGATTGCAAACCTACTTAAAGTGATCTGAATTACTTTGGGTGATCATGCAGATGTGCTTTGCTTTGGCCTCTCTTTTTACATTTCTTTCAGACAGTATTATGTGAACAGAGCACAACATAACAATGATTGTGAGAGCTACAGTGGCATAGTTTGGGCACCCCTGATCAAAATGACTGTTACTGTGAACAGATATGCAAGAAGATGAAATATAAAGTGTTTACAAAACGGGGTTCTACTAGGTGCTTGCCATGCAGGGTGCCCAATGTTTTGCATCAGGACCTTTTCCTTTTTTGTTATTTTTGAAAATTAAAGTTTTTTTTTAATTAAAATACAAAAGGAATGTGTCATCATTAACTTTATGCCTTTTGGAGATAATTTCATCTTCAACTTGCTTAACTGTTTACAGTAACATACGTTTTGATTGGGGTACCCAAACGTTTTCATGTCACTGTTGTTAAACCAGAGCTGCTGTGTGTGTTACTACATTTAATAAGTTAACTATTCTGACCTATCTGTGTTAATACAGCTCTTGCCTTGCTTGAATATATCTTGTAGGTTAGGAATTAACCTGCAAAGCTACCATTACTAACAAATATTAGAAATCAGTATTCAAATCATTTCTGTAAAAACAAAAATGCTCATTTCTCTCACACCCCATCTGGATAGGACAATAGAATAGGAGAGCTTTATTGTCATTGTACATGGTACAACAAAATTCCGAGTCATACCTCTTAAACAACATGAACAACAAACATCCGTGCATCTATAAAGAACATTCAACAAGGTTTTAAAGGCATGTAAAAGTATAATACAATATATACAATAATAATAATACAATACAATATAAAACACTGGTGTATATATATATATATATGATGTATAGTGATAACAGCAACAGAATAGATAGTAAAGTAAATAGCACTGTTGTAATTGTAGTAATATAGTATAGTGCAGTATAGCATGTAGTGTATCAATATCACACACAGTAACAGCAAATTAGTTTGATAAGATTAAACAAAGTAATATTGTAGGTCCCCTGTTCTCACTTATACAGAGTACTGTGTTTATTCACACTACTTAGGTCCCCTGTTCTCACTTATACAGAGTACTGTGTTTATTCACACCGTTTATAATTTGCTGTGAATTATAAAAATGAACATGATTTCACTGTATCGTTGAAAGTTGACAGCCATTTTAGACAGCAGGTATTGTACTCAATCTGACTTCTACATGTTCCTGTAGACATATGGGTACTACAAATTACACTTGCAATTTATCCTAAAAACTAATACTGTTAAATTTTCTCTCCCAATTGCCAGTATAGTTCCTGACTGTGATTAGTTTGACACATTAAAGAAAAAGCAGAAATTCATCTAGCTTTACCATTTTTATAATGTTCAGGATCTTGTACATTAAAGCACTGCGTGACCTAAATTAACACCTAGATGCAGTTTGTGTGAATTGAGAAGTTGTGGGTCTAAATTTTAGGAGAAGGTTTTGGTGACAGTTGAGGTGATTAGTATTTGTTAGCAGTTCCAATTCTAAACTAAAGTAAAATTTGCCCAAACATGTCTTGGTTGATTTATAGCAGCTTGGATAAGAGGAAAATTGTGTAAATTTGGGTTTGGCTAATGTACCCACTGAGTAGATCTGAGCTTTGTGTTTCACGTAGCACAGCATATGGTTAGAGGTGTCCAGCTCAGTTCCTGTTGGGTGATTTGGTAGATTCCTGAACGTGGGGTCTGTCTCACTAAGCATGTTTAGGTTAGTGAAGATTGCCGTCTGTTTCAGCTTAATAAAACCTCATCTTAAACCAGTTTTACGCAAGTTTAAATACTGAAGGTATAATTCTCATACATGTGCACTTAAAAGTGTGATGTTCTGATGAGCAGCAATCAGATAAAACACAAAGGCGGAGGGTGGAATTACACATGAATTTGAAGATCTCATTGACGGAGTAATGCTTTCACAGCTGCCACAGTGTAGCAGTGTTACCTGTTGATGATGTAGTTCATTTACGTTTTTCATATTTATGTAATATGATTTGTTACTTCATAGCTGTGTAGTTTGTCTTTTTGTCTTTATTTTTATGGTATACATAAAATTGTTTACTCATAGCTTATTTTTACAATATGCAAACATAAATTGAGCTGTAAAGGCATTGAAGGCAGAACTGTTTCTCGTTAGTCTAAAGGCTGCTTCTTGTTGGTTTAAGGGCTGTTGACAGTCCACTTTCCTCAGTTGCAATGGTGATGTAGTCCTGATAATACATGCAAAAACAAATTTCCGTTGTGGTGAGCTACAAAAACCAGGGTTAGATTGAACTAAGTTTAAAGCTAACTGGTCATGCTTTCTGAGACAGGCCTCTGGTGAATAACAGAATCAAGTGTGTTTGAAAAGGAAAATCACCAAACTGTTAGACTGCAGCCCTTTTTCCTAAGGCACAAGTTGTCCCTTCACCTTCTTTGTTTTCTTGGTTCAGATGACTGCTTTATGTAAAATTAGTGCTGTACTGAACAAACTGTCCCAGAGCTTTGTGGAATGGATCTCACACATGGTCTTCTGGTTTGACGAACATGGAAAATATTTTTAACTAGTGGCAGTACAACAATCACTTTTATTCATTTGGCTTTGATCACTTTTTTCCATCAACTGTTGACTAGTGTAGCATATAATAAATACATCAAACATGAGACACTGCATGCAATAATATTTTATTTCCTCCTAAACTGAAGCTGCAGAATCTGCCTGTAAGTAATACTGAAGTGATCAAATAGCCTCAGACTCCTAGGTTCTCTGTGTCCTACTGACTGCTGAGTATTTGGATATGAATGTAGGATAGCAAACGGAGAGTAGACATTTTTTTAAAAATAGGAGACAGTAGTGTTTGTCTTTTTGTCTGTCTCTGTATCTGATTCATACAGTATGTGTGTTAATACCATACATACTTGTGAATATGTTTGCCAGCACTGCTGTGTGATGGATTGTGTGTGAGTGAGATGGTCCTGATGTTGGAGTGAATTTGCATCGGAGTGTGTGTGGTGTATGTCTGAAGCTTTTCTCTTGCTCACTGCAGCAGCAGAGGTTGGGTTGTTGGCAGGTATGAGGCCCGTCGCCCCATGTGTTTGTCAGGCTGGTGCTGTGTTGTAGGGCTGCAACTAGAGATCATGTCTATAATTGACTAATTCAACATTATGGCTTTCTCACATTGCCCAGTCACAGTGGCACCATTTCTGAAATGACCTGTCCCAAGCGGTTCCCCAAGCCCTGTGGTCCTCCTTCAAGTCAGCACTTTGGTAACATTTATTAACAGAGAAAAAGTCCTGTAGGGCAGTTGTTGAAGTGTTTTTGTTTTATTTACTCAAATTAGCTCATTAGCTTTAATGCTCTGCTGCTGAGTCTACATTTACACAGGCAAAGAGGGTGCTTGTGACTATCTTTTTGCCAAAATGAGATGGGACACTTTATGGCCTTCCATCCCTTACATGTGTAAACGAGGACCACAAGAGCACCGGTTTGGGTGAGGCCAGAGTTCTTTCTGCAACAAGATTATTTCCTTAATGGTGTAGCAAAAAAGCTATATGGCCCCCAGCACTTCCTGTAGTGTATTGTAGTTATCACAATAAACATGCATAAAATAAACATTAGAGCTCTACCCTGCGTGCACACCACTGGCCACAAATACATTGAAGCAGTCAGAAAACCAGCAACGGAGAGCCAGATACTACAGGTGTTGAAATAAATCATATAATCGATGTATCGAGATGCGGTCGTGGGCAGTTCAGCATCGATGCAGTTACAGACCATAATCGATTATAACATGATGTCATTCATTGCATACGCATAGCAAAAATGGTGGAACTAGGTCGCGAGGTTGAGATTAAAAACGCACCAAATGTTTTAAAAGCCAAAATATGGACACACAATAACGTTCGATAAGCGTTAACATTCGATTCCATTTCACGTCTAAGCAGCTTGACTGTGACTTAGCCAGCGCTGCAGCTCACTGTCAAGACTGCACACTGAACTGCTCCGAGCAAACGAGCAGAAACAGCTGTGAGGTGAGCAGAGAAACGAGCAAACAACGACAACTTGAGCTGAGAGGCAATATCTGTCTTGGCACAGCTGCACGAGTCACTACGTCTGTCTGTGCTCATCAAGTTTTTCACAACAGGAAATACGTCAGTGGTCAAAGGCTTGCTAATATGTTAATCACAGTACATTAACAGTTCTAAAAGTTTAAAACTTTGCAGTAGGAATTTTTTTTTATCTTGTTAATTTATTGTGTTACATTGTTATATTTTGTACTTCTCTGCAGGACACAGAGTACTATATTTTGTTATTTAAAAAATTAAGACGTGTTTACCTCTTCTGGGCACGGAAATCAAAATGTAAGTTTACCAAGTTGATTTCCAGTGAAATCTTTAACTCTGTATTTGACTTATTTCTGTGTTCCTGTATGTTATGTTCTGGTAATAAACATTTTAATATTTTAAATAGTAACGTTTCATGTATTTAGTCTGATGTTTTTAGAAATGTTATTTCAAAACTGACAGTGTTATAAAATTTATTGTGATAATTATCGAGATTGATCAATATAGAAAAATTTATTGTGATAAAATTGGCCATATTGCCCAGCTCTACAAATGCAGTGTCCAAAGTCTGCCAACCAAATGAAATAATACAGAAAATTCATGTCCCACATCGTGATGCATCGCGATATCGAATTGAATTGTTGACATGATTATCGTAATCGAATCGCGAGATCAGTGAAGGTTCACACCTCTACTAGATATGCTAACTGGTGAGCAGCAATGAACCATTAGTGCTGTGATGGTTGAGCCTGAGACATTGGAAAACTGACAACACTGATAGAGTGTAGTGCTTATCATGGCAATGTCTGAGCAAGAGGTTTTGTTTATCTCCTGAGATCTCAATTAAAAAATCAATTATATTTGCTAAAAAATACGTGAACAAATAGACTTTTGCATAAGTGCATTTCGTGCACATGATTTACTTTCATTGTGAGAAGTCGTTTTCCACAGATTTTATTCCCTTTAAAGCATTTGAGTGACTGAGGCAGCGTACACACACACACACGTTCATGCCTTGTATCTGTACAAATCTGGTACATTTTATCAGCTGCACTGCCCATACAGGTGCACTTTGTAGTTCTACAATTACAGACTGTAGTCCATCTGTTTCTCTGTATACTTGGTTCTTCAGTGGTCAGGACCATCACAGAGCAGGTATTATTTGGTTAGTGGAATATTCTCAACACTGCTGTGGTGTGATAGTGGGTGTATTGTGCTGAAACAAGTGGATCAGACACAGCAGAGATTTTAAACACTGTTTGACTTCTGACCACTACATTACATACAACTGCCTTTTTGGTCCACCTTGCAGATGTAAAGTCAGAGACAGCAGCTCATCTGTTGCTGCACAGTTTGTGTTGTTCCTCTAACCCTTCATCGGTGGTCACAGGATACTGTTAGCTGGATAGTTTTGGTTGATGGACAATTTTTACTCTAGTATTGAGGTGTTTAAAATTGTGAGCAGCTCTGCTGTGTCTAATCCACTTGTACCACTGCAGCATACACCACCATATCAGTGTCACTGCAGTGTTGAGAGTGATCCACCACCCAATTAATATCTGCTCTGTGTGTGTGTGGTGTCCTGATAATTGAAGAACAGGGGGATTAATTAAAATGGGGATTAATAATTTGTGCAGAGAAAGAGATGGCATACAAGCCATAATTTTAGAACTACATTATACACCTATATGCTCAGTGGAGCTGAAATAAATGCACACTGAGTGTAAATACAAGGTAAGTGTATGTAAAGATGTGGTCTTTGTGTGTTTGACTGTGTAGCTAGCTGACTTGTTAACTGGCTCTCAATGCAGTTGAACTTGCAAATCTCCTGCCACCAAATAATCAAATGATGTCTGTGGTGTGTGCACAGGGATGTTTAAAAAAATAAAGTGTATCAGCATTTTACTATAATCAGTGTTGTTGGGTGCTGATGACTTTGTTGACTTATTGTTGCAGCCCTACTGTGTCTTGTCTTAAAAGAAGTTTGAGAGAAAGATATTTGTTTACTGTCTGTATTTGTGTGTGTATGTGTGAGGAGAGGCAGTGAGTGAGGAAAGTGTTTTTGTGTAAATGCATGGCTCTGTGCACTGTTTCTGCATGGCTGGTATCTTCACTTCTGTGGTATCGCCACTGTGGAGTTGATTCCTATGCGGCCCAGATGATTTAGAGGGAAAGTGAGTGGCAGTAAAGTGGTTCGTTTGTAGTAACTGATGTGATGACCGTAATGTTGACAGGTGGATAAGGTGAAGGTCAGTGTGCATAGCGTGTGTGTGTGTGTGTGTGTGTGTGTGTGTGAGAGAGAGAAAGAGAGAGAGAGACAGGCAAATGAAAATGCCATGAACTAATGCCATGTACTATGTCCTGTGTACTGACTGGTGTTCTTGTTGGTGTTTAGGGATGTCTGAGACGGAGCAGACTCTTAAAGGAACGTCCCAGATTAAGATACTCAACACTGAAGAAATAGAGGGCATGAGAGTTGTCTGCAAGGTAAATCCTGCTAAAAAATTTGGAACAAAATTTATTAATTGTGTCTGTCTTTAAACACAACACCATTTTTTAAAAATGGGATGATGTGTAAAAATGTAAATAAAAACAGAATGCAATGACTTACTTGCAAGTCTCATACACCCATATGTTATTCACAATTGAACGGGGAACACATCAGATGTTGAAAGTAAAACATTTGACCATTTCATGAAAAATATTAACTCCTTTAGAACTTAATGGTAGCATCACATCTCAAAAATGTTGGGACAGGGCCATGTCTACCATTGTGTAGCATCCCCTCTTTTTAACAACAGACTAACAACATCTGGGAAGTGAGGAGACTAATTACTGGAGTTTTGGGAGAGGAATGTTGTCCAGTTCTTGTCTGATGTAGCATTCTACCTGCTTAACAGTCCTGCAGTCTTCACTGTAGGTAGGCCAGTTCAGCGCCCAGACTCCTCTTCTGCAAAGCCATGCTGTTGTGATGGATGCCGTATGTTGTTTAGCATCGTGTTGTGAGAATATGCAAGCCCTCCCCTGTAAGAGACATTGTCTGGAAGAAAGCATATGATTCTCTAAAACCTCTATATACTGTTCAGCATTGATGGGGCCTTTCCAGATGTGTAAATTGCACATGCCATAGACAGTAAGGGCGTTTTCACACCAACACTATTTGGTCTGGTTAAAACAAACTCTGGTTCGTTTCCTCTCTTGGTGCAGAAAACAGTAATCAAACTCGGGCGAGTATTGATCAAATACTGGATGGCACCTGTTCTCTTGAGTCTGTAGGACACCTCATTCATGATTTCCAAAAAGAATTTCAAAGTTGATTTAATCTGACCACAGAACAGTTTTCCATTTTGTCTAATTTAATTTAAAAAGAGCTTTGGCCCAGAGGAGGCCATGGTATTTAAGAATTGTGTTGACATGTGGCTTCTTCTTAGTGTGATACAGCTTTAACTTGCATTTGTGGATTGCTTGGCAAGCTGTGTTTACAGACGGTGATTTCTTAGTGTTCCTGAGCCCATACTGTGATTTCCAGTACAAAAATCATGCCTGTTTTTTAATACAGTTCTGCCTCAAGACTCAGATCAACCGCCTCAAGTATTGCCTGTCGGCCTTGTGCACAGAAATTTCCACAGATTCTCTTGAGTATTTTGATATTCTGTGCTTTAGATGGTGGGATGGTATTAAAAGCGATTTTGTTTTCACATTTTTAAACATTTCAAACATGTTTCTGAAAAGTTATTTTTTAAACACTTGCATGCATGTTTAGCTCTGCTTTTTTGATACGTTTTTGAATAAGGACTGAGCAGTACAGTATCTTGTACTTACTATGGATTTCAGTTTCTTTTTCCTTAATAAAATGAGTATGGGGTGGACAATCATCTATCCAGACAAAATAGATTATTTATTGGCTCTTCAAAAGCAGTCTTATTTGTTGGTGTGATTTCTGAAGGTTCTTGATGGTTCTGAATGTTAAGACTAAATTTGGTGAATAACTGCATCCAAATATTTATTTTATGTGTTTATTTACTACTGCTTCAAATACAAGAGAGCATCTGCCAGTAAAATGACAGATATTTGCTGGGATAAAATGATCAGGTGAGCGGTAAACTTTAAAAAAATAGATAATTCAGGGGAAAAACTGACATGACTCATCCAGATGTAAATAAAATCCCAGAGAACCTCCTGAGAAAGATGAAATTACCTCAGGATGTAATTTTAATCCAGTTTGAATAGGTGTTATGAGATTTCCAAATCATTGCATTCCGTTTTTATTTACATTTACGTACTTTATTTACACAGCATCCCAATTTTTGGGAATTGTAAATGCAATATATTAGGTACATCTTGCTAGTACTTGTTGGACCCCTTTTAGTCTTCAGACCTTCCTTAATTCTTTGTGGCAGAGATTTAACAAGATGCTGGAAATATTCCTCAGAGATTTTGGTCTATATTGACATGACGGCTTCATGGAGTTGCTGCAGATTTGTGGGCTGCACATCCATGATGTGAATCTCCTGTTCCACCATTCTTTCACATCCCAAAGGTGCTTTGTTGGTCTGGTGACCGTGAAGGTCATTTGAGTGCAGTGAACTCATTGTCATGTTCAAGAAGTCAGGTTGATATGATTTGAGCTTTGTGACATGGCATGCTATCCTAGTGGATCAGCCATCAGATGATGTCTAAACTCAAGACAAAAAGGTAAAGAAAGTCAGCAACAATATGCTGTGGAGTTTAAAAATGCTTAAGTGGTTTAATAGTTTGCCCAGAAAATAGTCCTCGCATCGTTATGCCACCACAAGCAGCCGGAATTGTTGACACATGGCAGGATGGGTCCATGCTTTCATATTGTTTACCCCAAATCATGACCCCACAATTCAAATGCCACAGAAGAGATTGAGACTCCTCAGACCAAGCAGCATTTTTCAAAGTTTCTGTTGTCCAGTTTTGGTGAGCCTGTGCAAAGTGTAGCCTCAGTTACTGACACCTTAAACATGCAAGGTGACTAACATATATAATTATAAATAAATAAATACATATTCAAATAATACATAAATTGACAGTTTGGCACAATTATTCACCTATATCTCAGCGGTATACTCCTCTTTAGAAGTTGCCTTTTTGGATGGCAAAATGTTTTGAATGACTTATCAATTAATCCACATAGATCTTCTGCACATCTATAGAAGGTTTACATTCCCCTGAACCATTTCTTTAATGAGAACATTTATAGTTAGACCACCTGAGGTGGTATGTAGTGACTGGCTAGATCATTCTTACCCATTCTTTTTTTGAAGTTGGCTCGAGAGGTGCTTGACATTGCTGCCATGATGGTTAAACCTGGAGTGACAACAGAGGAGATCGATCATGCTGTACATCTGGTAAATTATTTCTTTTCTTCTCTTCCTCACATCCTTCCCCTCATCCTTGTTGTTATTGATCCTGGACACTACATCTTTTATTAGAAAACAGTGTACTTTTTGTGTGCAAGCTGGTGTGAACCACTTCCACTGATGGACAAGAGCTATCAAAGGGAAATTGTTTGATATCTGCTTTATCCACCACTGGCACATTTACATGGTCTGCCATGATGCTGTATGTGTTTTTGTAGCATAATGTGTCATGCTTGCTTCTATGCATGCCTGAAGTTTATCTATGGTAGCTGCTTATGATCTCTGGTGTGCACATTGTCCTGCTGAAGTAAGGCACAAGGGTTAGGTTAGGTTGCAGTTATATTGTCCTGCAGTGCATATGTCATGTAATAGGTTCAGCATATTGGGTTGCTAAGTAATGATGATGCTTGCAAAGCTAGCTTGTCCCATATAATGCATGAAGTATCAAATGCTGTTTTAGGTCAAATAGGCTATAAAGGCCTTGGGTATAGTGTACTGAATACAATGTTTTGGGGGTGATTTCTCGGTTTAGATTAAAAAATTAAAAAAGGTGTGTAATTCATGTTCTGGTTAAGGCATGCACAGCACGGAACTGCTATCCATCACCTCTGAACTACTACAACTTCCCCAAATCCTGCTGTACTTCAGTCAATGAAGTTATCTGCCATGGCATACCAGATCGTCGTGCCCTACAAGAGGGTGACATCCTTAATGGTACAGACACACACAATATTCCCACATCCACTGCTTTTTCAAAAATAGACACTGCCTTTAAGCAAGGTGCTACTCTACATTTATAATGCAAGAAGGACACACACATCATCCACAGCCCCACACATTCCATGCCTGGAAGAACAGCTATTGACAGATTTAGGACGGGCTTGTGTCCATGTAACTTTGTGAATATTTTCATATATTAAATGGAAGTTAATGCAGAATATTATACATTAGGGCAGTTAGCAGACACTCCTATTACAAAGATGCCAAAATACCTTTGAGCTACTGCCAAACATGAGTCCTCGATAAATAAAAAATACACAGTACTTGGAAACAGCTTGCAGGAGTTTTTCAACCCTCATGCTTCAGTGATAGTCATGTGATTAATGTGAAGGCAATGAACATTAATTACTGTGTAATTCAGTACTGTAAACAATGTTTTAATACTTTTGTTTTAAACCTTTTCAGTTGATATTACTGTTTACCACAATGGATACCATGGAGATCTGAATGAGACCTTTTTTGTGGGTGAGATAGACGAGGGGGCCAAGAGACTGGTGCAGACCACATATGAATGCCTAATGCAAGCTATTGATGCTGGTGAGAATTGACACATGCACGTTAGTCCTTTTGTCTGAAACACTGCTGTACATGTCCTGCAGAGGTCAGAGTTGCACTGCTGTACTGCATAGCTGCTCTGATACAAATGCATGGTGTGCTTCTCTTTTATTTCTACAGTGAAACCTGGTGTCCGCTATCGGGAGCTGGGGAACATTATCCAGAAACATGCGCAGGCTAATGGATTCTCTGTAGTGCGGAGTTACTGTGGCCATGGCATCCACAAACTCTTTCACACTGCACCCAATGTCCCACACTACTCAAGTAAGAATGCCCAGAAATAACACTTCTCTACAGATATACACTGTGCACCCTCCATCACAAAGTATCCCATGTGGCATATTTTAAAATTGCATATGTTGTTTACAAAATGTCAAACTAATCCAATACAAATTTTTTTGAAAGGTGCTTTTTCAAAATGTGGCTTGTGTTTGATTTTTCAGTCATTTCTTTGCACACTACTGTGCTAAGTGTTGTCTTACAAAAAACTTTTATTAACATTTTATGAGAGTCGTATCTTTTATTAAATCCTACAAATGACTAAAGTGTCCAAGTATTTTGGGGCCCCTGTACGCAGTGAATTTGTTGAGAATAGAAAACGCATTGAGGCATATACAGTTCTCCAGAAGTTCATAAACATTTCCCCCCTAAACATTCCTTAGTCAGTCCTGACCTGGCACTGACCTGTGTTTTTTGTGTTTAGAGAATAAAGCTGTGGGAGTAATGAAGCCTGGCCATGTTTTTACTATTGAGCCTATGATCTGTGAAGGTAAGAGCCAACTAAATTCTCATTACATTTAGATTAGAATTTTGCATAGTTTGGTGGTGATGTGCAATAGCAGCATAAATGAACTCTGGTTGCCCCATCACAGCAGTTTAATGAGAGAGAGGTCATGGTATAGACTGATAGCAGTACCAATTTTCTAAACATTAGCAAACAAGGAGGACTTGCAACACATTAACCAATAAGTACTACTGACAACATACTCATAGATAGCTAGTCTTTAAATACTATCTATAATGATATTAAAAGCAAGTAAAGAGAATACATTTTGCACTGTCTGTACCTGTTGGCTATCTGCAATAATTGGTGCTTTTCATTTTCATGGTTCAAATGTTTTGGTTGCTTACACCTCAGTAAAGTCATCTAATTTCTTGCCAAAATAAACAAAAAGACTGCAGTTGTCTTTTCAGTGCACAATTAAAATGGTTGTGTGAATGCTGTGTGTAAATGAGAAGCTCCAGCCCTTCCAAGGCATGTGAATACGACATCTTTGCTAATCTTTACAAGGATATTCAAGACTGTTTTTAAAATTCTCGTCACTTTAGGTGGTTGGCAGGATGAGACGTGGCCAGACGGTTGGACAGCAGTTACTCGCGATGGTAAACGCTCTGCCCAGTTTGAACACACACTCCTGGTGACTGAAACGGGTTGTGACATCCTGACACGTCGCCTTGATGACAATGGCCGCGCTCACTTCCTGTCACAGATGTAGAGTGGTGGGGGAGAGAATGCAGACTCTTCCCCCAGTGGAGGACACATCCGCTCCGCCCTTATCACTGATCAGCAAGTCACACTGTGGTTCTCTGTTGGGCAGGAGATGATTGGCCGAGTGGCCGTGGTAATGGAGTGTCTTAATTGGGCGAGAGGTGGAGATTTGTTTATTTATGAATGTCATCTGAACAGTTACATGACTCAGCTTGGATCTGATCAGACTGGAAGGCACTGACCTTTGACCTGTTTGCAGTGCTGCCACCCTCTGTTTGGGAGGCAGAGGTATGTGTGTCTGTGTTTGTTTATCGTCTGATGTGCTTGTTTGATTTGTTTCAGTGTGCTGGTCTGGTTAAAGTGCAGGATGATGTGTGTGTGTGTGTGTGTGTGTGTGTGTGTGTGTGTGTGTGTGTGTGTGTGTGTCATTCCAGATGATACCAAACAGACTGAAACAAAATTCTGCAGTTTCTTTTCCTTTGCGATTTCTCCTGAATATAATCTTTGGCCACAGCCTCCTGTTTACATAAGAGTGCCTCTAAAGGTTATTACACCATTAAGACAAACATGATGTTCATGAAGTTCTACCAGCGTGCATCAGACTTCTTGTGTCTTATGACTTTCTTGTCTATGATCACATGCGTGAAAAATGTGCTGAACTTCTGTGATAGGTTTTTGCGCTCATTGGGCAGTAAAAAGGTTGAAAAGGGATTTCCAATTGGCTTTGTGCTCCTCTGTTAAAAGTAGATTCATTTGTCAGTGACTGATGCATTGTTGGGTACAGAGCTGTTCTGCAGAGTTGATCCATCAGTGGCAGGTTGTGGGTTATTGGTGCTCTCTGTCTGAAACAGTCAAAACTATTTTGTGGTCTGCATTCAAGCTGAATTAAAACATATTTTCCTTGTGAATGAAGTGACTTATGTATTTTTTTTCTTCCTTCGGCTGCAGATACATATTTGAGCCTGTGTAAGTTTGTCTTTGGTGAGATGATGCTACTAACGAGCATAAAGTGACGGAGTGCAGAGAGACATGCTTGTACAAAGGGTACAAATTGTCCATACAGTGGCATCAGTAATATACTGCAGTGAAAAATACATACTGAGTTTATAAAATGTACTTTACAGAAACATGGGTTGGATCTCAATTCTTATTGCTGTCACTTCGATTCCTACCTCATCCAGCTCATGACCCAAAAACTGATCACACTCCACTGTCTTCAAGGACGCATCAGTTCTCTAAATGAGTTCAGAAATAATCAAGGGAAGCGGAATAAAGCAAGGAAACACAATGTCCTATGCCTGAGGATTAATTTATGTAATCTTACTGTAGAAATTGTCCACCTCCAGCCACATCTGGTTCTGCTTAAGTCATAGTATTATTGCCATCTCTTTGCAAGCATAAGTGCATTTGTTCAGGTCAACTTTTTGTTCTGTATTTTTTATTAATTTAGTAGTTGGTCCATTTGGGTGTTTTTGTGTTCATACATCTGCAAGCAGTGTTGCATAAAATTCACAACAGACCAAAGATGAGGAATCCACCTATGGTACCTTACCCTTTATCTCTGTTACCTAACTGGCCTGATCTGGAGCCAAGGAGCATTTTGATAATTTTTAACTACTATTTGAACCCTCTTCAGAGACAGGTTGGCTTGTTAAATCAATAGTGCAAATGGGGACATGTTTATCCAGGGAAATATTTAGCTTTTGGATTCCATCTAATTACACAACAGATGACTAGAATCTGCTGAAATCGCTGAGGAAGTACAGTTCATTGACTTTGGATGACTTGTAAATGAACAAAAGGAAAATTGGAAGGAGCTTGGAACCACATTTGTTTACTCTGCAGATTGTATTGGTCAAAACTATTCGGCTGCAACCTTTCAGTTGGCGTCGGAGGAATACGTGACTGGACGTAATTCAAAATGTCTTAAGTTTATCTTATGTAAGGGAGGTTCATAGTATGGAGTTGAGTGGAGTGAAAAAATGAGCAGATGTTTCATCTCGACCACATTTTGGCAGTCAGCATTGCCTGGTATTTCCTCAAGTTGTATTTCAGTTCTGTGCTGAATTTATGGCTAGCTCAGCAAGATCCCCATTCTCACGAAGAGATTGTGTGCTCAAGAAGAGGTCAAGCAGAAACTGGTTTGCATTTTTATTTAGCTTTGTTTATGGTGTGCTCTTTTACATAAAAGCATTGGTTCTAGCTATCTACTGTATTAGTGTTAGTGCATCTCCAAAAAATAGAGTATTGTGAAAGTTTGTGTTCATAATTTACTTCAAAGGTAAACTTTTATTTTTATGCTCATTACACATCAAGTGAGACATTTCAAGTCTTGTTTTAATGTTGATGCTGTTTGAATAGTCATTTACTAAAATTAGAATTAAATATTTGTATTTGTGATTTTGGGTTTCTGATGTCATACTGATCAACATTAAAACAGAAAAAGTCTTGAAATTGAAATTTTAAATGACAATTGGCCATTTTTAATTATCAGCAATAACCTTCATGCTATTCTAGTTTTTTATATGGCACTAAATTAACTATCTGAACTACAAGAATTATTGAAGCTTCATAATATGTGGATTTATAGGTGGTTAATGCTGTGCAGATAAAGTAATCATGCAGTTGACAAGCGTTACGTTGTTAAAGATATTCATTTTAAGAGCATTGGCCGTTTTCTCCTTTGACTGTCTGGCTGTTGACTTCTCACTTGGACACATTCACGATAGCTCGGATGCTGTAAGAAGATTTTAAAAAAGCTGGTTACGACACCTGTGCCTATAACTTGTATGTTAAAAAACAATTCCATAACAAAGTGCTTACCATTCTCCTTTCTTCATGAGATCAATGGCATCATTGATCTTCTCAAGACTCATGGAGTGCGTCACAAACTCATCCAGCTTTATACGCCCAGCCATATAATCAAGGACAAGGTTTGGGACAGAATCCTTACCCTTAAAGCCTGAAATGCACACACATTGCCATTAGCACATGCCTGTGATGGATTGCACTTGGTTGTTGGCATGACTAAGTATGATGGATTGTTTACCTCCAAACAGGGTCCCCTTCCAGGTCTTTCCAGCAATTAGCTGAATTGGCCGTGCAGAAAAGTCATTAAGATCTGTCCAGCCAACCAGCACGCTCACACCCCAACCTTTACTACATGACTCCAGAGCACTTCTCTGTAGTGAGACATACAAGAGGACTTCAGAACTTAAGCTTGTAGTCATCTCTTAGCATACTTATGTACAAGAACATCAAGCAACTAAAGAAGCCGACATCAAACGTGACTGACTTACCATAACCGTGACATTGCCAACACACTCCAGTGAGTAGTCCACTCCTCCATTAGTCATTTCTATCAGAACCTCACTTATGGGCTTCTTGTGTGCTTTTGGGTTCACAAAGTCAGTAGCACCGAAGACCTTGGCTTTATCAAATTTCTTCTCATTGATGTCCACAGCAATGATCCTGGAAGCTCCAGCATTCTTGCAGCCCATGATGGCAGCGAGCCCCACACCACCCAGCCCAAACACTGCACACACTGAGCCTGGCTCTACCTGTGTGCACATATAGAGTATATGAATCAGTCTGAAAGTAACAATTCAAATTTAATTAGAAACATTAGAATTGATGATGAAGTGTGTATACACTTTTCGTCTAAACCATTCCATGAATCACATTTATGTAATCTGTGTATATTAATTTCATTCTGAATTGTTTTAACTAATAAATGCATTGGGTGCATTGAGTGGTTAGTTGGGGTTTTGTTCCTTAATGACATTGAAAAGATGCAATGTCAGATATGGACTCTTCAACATTTAGGACAAAAAAAAGCCTAAGAAATGTTAATGATCTTGGGAGGAAACTGTTACAGTTGGTCATAATGTTTTGGCTTGTCTGTATATATTTGTGATGTGTCTGTTCATACCTTGGCAGTATTGATGGCAGCTCCATAACCAGTGGAGACGCCACAGCCAAGCAGGCAAACGCGGTCAAGCCGAGCATCAGCATGGATCTTTGCCACAGATATCTGGTCCATGACCGTGTACTCTGAGAAAGTGCTGGTACCCATAAACTGCAGAACTGGCTGACCACGACACGAGAAGCGTGTGGTAGTGACGGACATCTGAGAATATCGCTCACCAGACCTGCAGGTCAAATGTTACAAATTACAGGTTGCAGTTTTTACTTTAACCTGAATGTACTTGATCAGTCAACACATTAATTTTTGCTGAGTTGTCATCTCACGTTGGCATTGAAAGACAAACGTACTTCGCAAAATTAAAAACAGTATCAGAACAGTGTTAATTGGTGATTTTTTTCTATTATATCTTCATCTTTAAATGGTCCATCACCTCTTTTGCAAACAATCTGAAGCCTGAGTTCTATTTTTAGTGTCATTCACTATCAAAAAATAAACATAAAAATTAGAAATCTCAGAAGTCTGCATTTATGCTTTTGTGCAGGTAATGTATAAATAATCCACCAGAAGGTAAAACGTATCTGATGTTATACATACTGTATTATATAATAATGCTTTATGTAAGATCATTTAATTATCACACTGGTCTTTAAAGCTACACTGCTAAAAAAATAAAGGGAACACTTAAACAACACAATGTAACTCCAAGTCAACCACACTTCTGTGAAACCAACCTGTCCAGTTAGGAAGC
>BRDA01010902.1:0-14938 GCA_036984385.1 Crenuchus spilurus | reverse complement strand
CCTTCGGACTGTGCTGTGATTGGTGGAAGTGGTTTGAGGAAGTGGAGGTGCATGATGGGAGATGGAGTTCTGTGAGTGGAGGCGATTCCTGACAGCTACACTATTTGTTCAATTTTTTGTTTTATTTTATTTTTGTCCGTTTTCCTATTTCTCTGCAGAATGTTTGTCTAACTTATCCTGCATTTTTTAATATATCAACACCCAACCAATTACACAATGTTTGGTCCCAGCAGGAATGGTGGGTTTCTACCTCAATGACCCTAGCAACTATCTAGCAATACCAAACTACTAACTCTTCGCTCTACCATCGAATGATCTGAAAAAGAAAATGCCTAGAAGATATTTTGAAAACTCAAAAAGTTGAGAAACTTTCATACACGACGTTCTGGTTGATCTGTAGGGGCTGCTGATGCATGCATACACCCACACAGAGACACAGTGCATTCACACACACTTGCAAATAAACTTGCACAACAGTCACACCCATGCCAGTCACTGTGAGGCTATAAACAAGTATGTGCTCATCATTCTTTATGGTTATGCTGGTATATGCGTGCTCCTTAGCAGTGAATGTAATCATCAGGTGGACCATACACTTATGTTATCATATAGGAATGGGTTTAAAGTTACTAAATATTACACTATTTCATGTCTACATTTATAATCTGCTACTACATCTACAGGCTACATCTATATTTAGAGGCTCTGATACTACAGAACTTCCAAAAAAAGATGTTATCATCAGATCACTACAACTTGCATGGTCTATGCAGAAAATATATTTTTTCAATGAATTTTGTATGGGGTGACCTTGGTATTTAGTTAAAAAATGTAATGCTACCTATGGCCTTTTTCACGTCTAAATAATTTTGATGTAGTTCAAGACTTGAAATTAAACATGGAGGGTCTTTAGAGAGTACAAACCTGCTTGCTTCTTACCACACCCATAAAATAAGCATTCAAACAGTACAGAGCTTTCTTTACAAACATAAAATAACCTTTATTTAGATTTATTTATTTATTAGAATCAAGTCAAGTTTGATTGTAGTTACAGATGTAAAATATGTTTTTTAAAAACTGCTTCCTTTCAAATACATTTCCAATAAATTTCTCAAAAAAAAAAAAAAATATAGAAAACAGCATGATGGCATAAATGATCGTTTAGGTTATGGCACAAAGCGTGATCAATGAGGTATAAAAGAATGACTGGAAGTTGCACTGATGCACGTTTGTACTCAGAATAAAAGGAAATGTATTCATTATTTTGGAGAATTACAGTAGTGGCCTAACAGTAAATTTATGCTACAGCTGTAACACAAGCAGCCCTGCATTCAGAAATGTACAGATAATCAAATTTGCTAATGTTATGTGTGTCAGACAGAAGCTGATATTCTCTCAGAAATACATTTATACAATAATCATATAAAGAGCAGCTTAACCAATTTTCATGATAAATATTATGTAAATACTTTACATATCAAACAAGAATTTTCATCAGTTTTATCCAGGAAATGGATGTAATAAAATTAAAGCCAAATTAAAATACATGTCCTTAAAAATGAGTTTGCATTTACAAATAACATTGCTCTTAGGTTTGTCCCAGTTTATGTTACTAAACAATAACTACAAACTGAATATTTTGCTGATACAGTTTTGTGGAGATGTGCTGCCTCTTAGCAGAACACAGAAGGAGATACAGTACTTGTAGTTGTAAAGGAGTCAATGAGGATCTACATTCTAATAGCAAATTCTTACTTTTGCACTTACTTTGTACTGTATATGTATGTATGTGTATAGAGACTATTACACTGTGGTTTGCATTGAGGGATTAATGTACCTCTAAATGGAGATAATTTTGTGGTCAGATTTCCATAAGAAAGGGGCAGGGAAAAGGTTGCCCTCTAGTGCACTTGTGTAGAGAATGCAGGAATGACTAAAGGGCATTGAGATGGACACATCCAAGACACTATGCAGCATTCCTCTTTCAAAAGAAAGTATGACTGATATGTATTATTCTGTCCGAATAAGGTAATATAGTATCATTTTCTTTTAAAGTGCAATTTCATTAACATCCATGCTAGTCACAAATACTGACCCACCAGTCAGTACATATTGATATAAAGTAAGCATGCATATCAAAAGCACCTCACTTAATGCATAAGTGACCGTAAATAATCTTCTCCTACAGCAGGTCTCTGTATCCCAGCTCCCTCCCCAAAAACATACATCACTGTCTATAACCCTGACTGATAGTGCCTTGTAAAAGCATGTTTATGACTTTCTTTAATTTCCTGCATTACAGATAACATTTACACATTTATCAACAATCATCACTCTCAGAACAAAGCCTCTCCAAAATGATAAAAGGAGAGGGGAGAACATTCTTAATTTTAAATGTCAATTAAAGGCAAATTCCACTTAAAGGAATTTTCCATATTAAACGTTATATGCAGTTATATGTACAAATAAAAATAATATTTGTGGAAAAATCTCCCTGATTCATATTACCAACATTATTCTTAAAAATGCAGCATTTCACAGCAAAACACTCTGAATGAAAATAATTGAAATAATTAAATTATGCACAAATTGTGAAAAATGGGAGGAATTTCAGTTGTCCTGGTAACATTTCAAACAGTGTAAATTAAATTTTCTTAGCAAAAAAAGTATAATAATAATATTAATAATAATAATACAGTAGTATGAAAAAGTTTGGGCACCCCTATTAATTTTCATGAGTTTCCTTTATAAATTATTAATCGTTCAGATCAGCAATTTCAGTTAAATATATCATATAGCAGACAAACACAGTGATATTTGCGAAGTGAAAGAAGTTTATAGGATTTACAGAAAGGGTGCAATAATTATTTAAACAAAATTATGCAGGTGCATAAATTTGGGCACCCTTGTTGTTTTATTGATTTGAATACCTTTATCACTAATTATTGGAACACAAAATTTGTTTTGTAAGCTCATTGACCCTTGACCTACATACACAAGTGAATGAAATTATGAGAAATTGCTAGTTTTTCTCCTCTTTGCAACTTCTCTGAAGATTGGCAACATCAAAACAACCTCAAATGACCTGAATACAAAGATTGGCTTAGGAGAAGGATACAAAAAGCTATCTCAGAGATTTCAGCTGTCAGTTTCCACTGTGAGGAACAGTGAGGAAAATCTCAGATTGGCAGAGGCAAAATATGGTGAGAACAGTCATAGTCAACCCACAGACCAGCTCCAAAGACCTACAACATCATCTTGCTGCAGATGGTGTCACTGTGCATTGTTCAACTACTCAGCGCACTTTGCACAAGGAGAGGGTGCGCACACACCACAGAATCACTTGAGGTATGCTAAAGCACATTTGGACAAGCCAGCTTCATTTTGGAATAAGGTGCTGTGGACTGATGAATCTAAAATTGAGTTATTTGTACATAACAAGGGGCGGTATGCAGGAAAAAGAACACAGCATTCCAAGACAAACACCTGCTACCCACGTCAAATTTGGTGGTGGTTCCATCATGCTGTGGGGCTGTGTGGCCAGTGCAGGTACTGGGAATCTTGTTAAAATTGAGGGTCGCATGGATTCCAGTCAATAGCAGATTCTTGAGAACACTGTTCAAGAATCAGAGACAAAGTTGAAGTTGTGCGGGGGCTGGATACTTCAACAAGACAACAACCCTAAATGCTGCTCAAAATCTAGTAAGACATTCATGCAGAGGAACAAGTACAACGTTCGGTAATGGCCATCTCAGTCCCCAGACCTGAATATTATTGAAAATATGTGGTGTGATTTAAAGTGGGCTGTCAGCTTGGAAACCATCAAACCTTCAACCAGAATCCAGACTCTCATTGGAAGCATTTAGAGGCTGTTATTTCTGCAAAAGGAGGATCTACTAAATATTGATGTAATTTTTCTGTTGGGGTGCCCAAATTTATGCATCTGCCTAATTTAGTTTAAATAATTATTGCACAATTTCTGTAAATCCTATAAACTTCATTTCACTTATCAATTATCACTGTTTGTCTGCTATATGATATGTTTAACTGAAATTGCTGATCCGAACAACCAATGATTTATAAATGAAAATCATGAAAATTATTAATGGTGCCCAAACTTTTTCATACTACTCAATAATAATAACAACAATAACAATAATAATAATAATAATAGCTACTATTTAATTTTAATAACAATAGGAAAAATAATAGTTTTAATATGGCATCAACTTCATACACAGCAAAATCTGAATCATTTTAAGTATGGAATACTTTTGCAAGGCACTATATAAGTATATGCAGACATTTGAGGCTGGAAAAGAACAGAGATCCAGAAATGCCATTCACAATAATGCTCTCGAAAAACATTCATTAGGCTGATCAGAACAATGTTAAGACAGGGCTAGGTAGAATGATTCTCTTTCGCTTTCACTCTCCATCTCTGTTTTACCCCAATCCTGGCACTTGTTTAGTCGATCCGTCCATATGCCTGTCCCGCCAAGGCCTTTACTTCTGGATATAGATGATGACAATGCAGAGAGTTCCCACTAGACCTAGAGCCTGAATGCCAAGGAACCAGAGGAGAACCCAAAAAAGCAGGACAACCACAGGCTCTACAATTTTCTCCCCAAAGTAGAGTTGTGTGAAGCCCATGCCTCGCAGACACTTATTCAGCTCTCCAAACAGAGTGCCCAGCCTCTCACAGTCATCCACTGCGTCCGGGGCAGTCTGAGGCTCTGACTCACCATCCGAAGGGCCTGCAGGTCTCTCCCTCGTCCTGAGGTTATTCTTAGAAGGAAGGAAAGTTTATGGTTAAATGGAGCCTACATCAGAAGATAACATGTACTATAGAACAAATCAATGTATGTTTCTAAGTACAGTGGAACCTCAGTTATCGTTCGCCCTGGTTATCGTTCAATTCGGTTATCGTCGATTTTTTTCAAGGAAATTTTGTCAGAGTTATTGTTCATTTGTCTGGTTTTCGTCCGAGTGACATGAGTCGCCGCATATTTTGCAAGAACAAAGCATCCGCCCACGCGTTCATCACTCAACTGTGTATTGTTAGTTCATTCTCACTTTGTTTCTCTGGCTTTGTTTCTCACTGTTAAAACTCAAAACAAGCTAAAACATATCACAGTAAAGCTAATCAGCGCTACCGCCTGAACCAAGAACCCCGAGAACGGGTTTACAGAACGCAAGCATGCTCTAAAACAGAACATATACCCGTAAGAGTGATGTTAAATGTTCATGTATCCATTTCATTAGTCTTTTGTATTTACTGTTTTCTGTATGTAAAATTATAGTTATTCTGTATAAAATGACTTTTGTTAATATTTTAGTGTCTGGAACGGATTAATTGGGTTGACATTTTTTATGGGAAATATGGCTTCAGTTATCATTTTTGTCAGGTATCATCAGGCACTTCAGAACATGATGAGAACCAAGGTCCCACTGTATAAATGTATGTATGTAGGCAGGTATTTGTGTACACTTATTGTTCAAAAGTATTGAGATACCCCTTCTAATGAGTAAAATCAGTTTATTGCTGTTGCAGGTGTTCAGTTGCACACACACAAAGCTTGTACAAAGGGTTGGAGAAAATTAACGGCAAAACAAAAGCATTTAATAGACCTTATCACCTTTTATATCATAAGTCACACAAAAACTGGAGCTGATGCCTCATGAAAATAAAACATTCATATTCATAGATCTGATCTTTAAATGATCACATGTGGAAATTCATGTTTAAGTAATGATTTAGAGAATGTGAATTTGATGTGAAAATGTGTGCCAGACCTGAAATATGAATGTTTTATAGTGGCAGTGCCAATGTGCTCTAGGCATCTGAGAATATATTATTTTACAAAGCATTTATGCGCAAATGCTAAGTTTAGAAATGAAGTTCAAGCAGGTTTTACAAATGAGGCTCCTGCACTCTCCCAAAATGCACTACTGCACAGGCAAAAATTCTGCAACCCTCTGCATTGTCTGAGGACAGTTCAAAGTGAATTTTCTTGGATTTGCATGTAAAGCGGGAAAGGAAGCGCTGATGCAAATTGCACTTCTGTGTTTCTAACACAGGCACAGTTGTGATGTGGTGATGTGTGAATGGAAAGTGCACATATATTATCCAGATAATAAAAAACATGGCATGAAATGCAAATACCCTGCAAAAGCACTGTACAGTCACAACAGTCAAAACAATGAACTGTAATTAGAACATGTGACGTTTTTGTATGTGTTCATTCATGGTTTTTTCCTCCATCTTGCAAGGAATAATAAAATGCCTGAAGACTTGTGGGGTCAGTTTACTGCCTATTGCTATTCTCACATGGCAGGCTTAGAATAAGGCTTGTGGTTGTATGGTAAGGGTTACAGTTTGGGATCAAGATTTTGAGTGAAAAGGAATAGTGTTATGACAGGATTGGGGTTTGCGTTATGAGCCATAGTGTGAAAAAAGCATTAAACTGTACTTTTTGGGTACAAACTCTGTCATTGGGGTGATACCCTCAAATGTGCATATTATGTACATTTACTCAGAGGCTGTTAAAAAGTTTTAAAGTCTAAAAAAAAGTTTATTATGCATTCTAAAAAGGATCAAATTTGTAACTTCCTCCTGGGACAGTGAATGTAGTGCACAGTTTTAGGTTCAAAATGTAATATGAAATCAAGTATCAAGTTATACCATCTGTATTGTTTGGATAACAATATCATTGTACAGAATAGTTTTCTGACAGTGTTCATTACATGCCTGTTTGTGTGCTGTGTATGTACACGTGTGTAGGAGGCGATCGTGTTAAATATGAATCATCTGCTGTAAATGTGATCATGTGTACACTGTCCATGACGAGGAAGTGAGCTGTTCCGTTGCTAAGCTGTAAACTTAAAGATTAACAGCAGTGAAATAAAAGAACTTGGCTGCATTAACCAGATAAGCTAAAATAAATAAAATGCACTGATATTTGACAGTCTCTCTGTTGGCATTAGTCATGAAATCTTACTTGCTGAAATACAGTAACCCACATTTTGGTGAACAAGAATAAACTACAACACCACGTGAAGAACAAGTGTGCACTACATGTACTTGCACTAGATGTTGGACCACTGGATCTGAGTGCCTCCAGCTACACATTTAGCATTAATGCCGGAATTTATTAATTTTTAATCATCAGCAGCTCATCTCAGGTCTGGAGCTCCATAGCAGCTCAGTGCTGCCTAAATATTAAGCCTTGTTTACAAGACAAACTCTCTAAAACACAAAGTTTCGGGTAAAGAAATGCATCCAGTCAAATCGCGTTCAGTGCGACACACGTATCTAAACTCGTACTAGGTTAAATTTGTTAGTGAAGTCAGACAGCAGGCGAAGAGTCAGCGATAATAAATGCTGACCTCAGTACTGTTGCTCACCTGCTCGGTCGTACAGCGGTACTTATACCTGCTCGAACCTCCCGCCTCCAGCAAACTACGGCGGTGTATAACCGTTGCATCATTCACAGTCGGGACTTCACTTGACATTTTAAGCTGTCCGTAAATTAAAACTCTCTAATTAATCCAGCCCTGGACCGGGGCCGATGGGCTACAGCGCTGCTTCACTCGCTTCCGGTCTTTTCTGTCAAACAACACGGCACCATGTGACGTCACTGGAGCGCTAGCCGAAAGCGAAGTGGCACATTCAACAACTCATAAACAACAAGTTATACTCATAATATACGCTTTATATGTTTCAGAAACTGCATTATTAAAAGATGTTGCATTGTATTTTTACGTGCTGATTTAACAGCCTCTGTTTAGACAATGAAATTTCCATTTTTATTCACAAGCGTCTCGTTCCATTTTCTTGTTCCACCTTAAATAATGAATCAGTAAACGGCGGAGCCTACTAGTCACTCGATGCTCTATTTAAGGTGGAACTGGAAAATTGCTAACTTCAGCTCCGAAAAGTTAAAAAAATCTTGTTTCTCGAGCTGATTAAACACAGAGCACTGCTTCAGATGGTGATACAGTTGTGAACGAAGTCAGTGTGCATATTTAATCTTTGAGGACGGTGTGTGTGGGCTGGTACATATTTTTTAAGAGCGGCTCTGGTCGATCAGTTAGTCCTGCTCCATATGAGGCCTGAGTGTGAAACAGTCACAATGTAAAATGGCGACTGCGGAGCCGGTGAGTCGAGCCGTTACACCGACCACTGTTGTTTGTGGGTTTTCTATCAGTAGTGGGGTTAACAGAAGTTTACCTCACAGTAGTAATTCATGTTTGGGTGGGTTTAGTTTAGAATTACTCTACAGTGTCATTTATACTCACACTTTAGTAAAGTTAATCGGATTGTTTGAATGGGACAGCTGCAGGTCTCCCAGCGGTAACTTAACTCGTATCTCTAAGTTATGCTGAGTCTGGTATGTTGGCTTGTTTTGAGAATAGCCGTAGCTAGGTTGAGTGACTGTTACCTTGCTAAAGATAATAATTGTTTCGGAGGTATTTTAGTCAGCACACTCAGTCAGCTGTACGGATTTAACGTGTGTTTTAACATTTCATGTTGTTTCTCTATGCTGTGGTCAACAGCTAGCACGAGAAATAATACATTAGCTAGCTTAGCTATAGCTAGCTCTTGGCTAAGCAGTATTATATTGGCAGTGTAATATATATGTTATATATCCTGTCATATTGCATGTTGTCGTAACTTCATTATATTAGTTGTATTCATGTGATAAATCAAGACAGACATCTGTAACTTGCTTACACTAGAGCAGCCATGACATCTGTAGCAGGCAAACTCTCCAGGGCTCATCAGTAAAGACTGCTTACACAATGGCTTCAAGCATGCTCTCACTGACTTTAAAGTAGTTAATCTGTCAGTTATGAGGAGATGTATCCCTTCAGACAGGATATCTTGGTGTTAAAGTACTAATAATCCTTCATGTATTTGGGTTGTTTGTTCCAGCTGTTGTCTTAGTGCTGAGCTGTACAGCTGGCTGAGTTCAGGGCCTATTTAATACAATGATTCATTTAAACACAAATGTGGCTCAGTGTATTATGACAGCCTTCAGACCACTTTATGGAGAATGCTTGCCTTGAGATGTACAACTTAATGATGTCCATGATCATATGAACTATGCCTTTCTCCCCATTTCTGTGTGCTCTAAACTATTTATTTACTGGTGTTCCTATTCTCAAGGAAGTTATCTCGAATCCAACTAAAAGTGAAGAGGAGATCTCTGAAGAGACAAGTCAGGAGATTGTCAGCCCTGAGTGTTATATCAAACATCCACTACAAAACAGGTGAATAACAGCAGTTCTGTTTTTAACAAATGACACTTTGAATTTCACATTACAGTACTTGCCTTTTATCTGAATTACTTGTTGTTTACTGAGTGTATGGTGTTGTTTATTGACCACAAGTGCTGCTTGACAGTTGCCTTTCTTATGTTCTTGTTTTCAACAGATGGTCTTTATGGTTCTTCAAAAATGACAAGAGCAAAACGTGGCAAGCAAACCTGCGTCTGATTTCCAAGTTTGACACAGTAGAGGATTTTTGGGCGTAAGACTTAATGCATTGTATTTATTTGGCAGATACTTTAATACATGACCTGTGTTAATAAGTTAAATTTTCTACTGGCAGCTTAATGTTCATAAATACTCTGTGCTTTATAAAATAAATTGTATTGTTTGAAGTTTAATTGTGTAAATCAAATTTATTGTATTTTAATACCTTTTAAATTTTTTGGAATGATGGATCTTTTATCATTGTAGGCTTTATAACCACATTCAGCTGTCCAGTAATTTAATGTCGGGATGTGACTACTCACTGTTCAAGGTGAGCTTAAGTGGAAATTATTTAGTATCTGTCTATAGAATAATAGTAGTTTTGGTGTGATATAGGGCTGCCACAAACGATTATTTTTATAGTTGACTAATCACCAATTAATTTTTACGATTAGTCGGCTAATCGGATCATACGTTAATTGAATATAAAACATACAGCTTATCGCACTAGAATGCAGCTGCTATTATATAACCATTAGATTTCAGCTATATGCTAACTAAAAATCAAAACAATTAAGATCATAGTTCATTAAACCTTTAATGAAATATGCAGCTTGTTGCAACAAACAATTATTTAACTGTTTAGCATAAAGTGTAAACGTAGCACTGAAACGTAACGTTAGAAAACATTAGCATTGCTATTCAAACACATGACTGTTATAACGTTACAGAAAACACATGAATGTGTTCTAAGGCTAATGAATCAAATCGTCATCGCTAATGTTAACTTTTACAACTATCAATATGAGTAAGCAGCAAGTTAACTCTCTTGACGCTAATTTTAGCAGCTAACTAGCAATTTAGCTTACCGAGATGACGATCCCTCTTCATCATTGTCACAATCAGCCACAACATGCTTCATTTTCAGGTGCTCGTGCATCGCAGTTGTGGTGCCGTGGAAGGCAAGTTCTGCCTTGCAGATATTACACTGCACACGTTTCTCTTTCATTTTCTTAAAATGATCCCGCTCTTTTGAGCTCCGTTGCCGGGTAGCCATGATAGCAGAGCCTGTCTGTATATAACGTCCTGTGGCGCTATATTAATAGTCGACATAATCGTGACTAGTCGACTAATCATGGCAGCCCTAGTGTGATATGTTTGGGTGGAATGTCTAGTTACAATTTAATGCCTACATTGATGTCTGATCTGAGATTTGATGCAGAGATTTAAACATGATTAAATGTTTTAACCTTGTACTGTAGGATGGTATTGAACCCATGTGGGAGGATGAGAGGAATAAGAAAGGAGGCCGTTGGTTAATCACTCTCAACAAGCAGCAGAGGAAACTTGACCTGGATCGTTTTTGGCTGGAAACGGTGAGTGTCCTTGAACTTCTCCTTCGGCCTGCTTTTGCAGCTTCAGTATTTTTCTAACAATTTTAATCTTTGCTTGCAGCTACTTTGCCTCATAGGAGAGGCTTTCGATGACTACAGTGATGATGTGTGCGGTGCTGTAGTCAATATCCGAACAAAAGGAGATAAAATTGCTGTCTGGACAACTGACTATGAGAACAGAGAAGCTATAACACACATAGGGTGAGAGGAATGGAAACATAGGAGAATTCCATGTATAATCAAACATACAATAGATGTAAATAAATCATTCAGGGTGGTATGATAAGTGTTGTATGGTGGAGAAACTTACCCACCTGTGTTTTGTCCCGAGTGGCTGTAATAGGAGACATGAGAGAGAATTTCTACTGTACATTTTATTTGCTAACCAGAATGACCAGTGAATTTGTCCTTCTTTACCTACAGGTTTCTTCCTCTAATTAGAGATAGTCATTAAATGCTTAGAACATTTGGCTTTTGTAAGCACCCCTGTCTCAAGGAAGGCACATTTCATGTTAAACTACTCTGAATGACTTTTTTAAAATATGTATTTAATTTACTAAATATAATAATTCAGAAAAATATTAATGCTTTCTTATTTGTCTGCACAGGAGGGTTTATAAGGAGCGGTTAGGCATCCCTATGAAAATGACCATTGGCTATCAGTCTCATGCCGACACAGCCACTAAGAGTGGCTCAACTACCAAGAACAAGTTTGTGGTCTGAAAATCTGAGCCTGGTTTTCTCCCTCTCATTCTTGTGCTCTTCTCTCTTTCTCTCTGTCTCCTTCTCTCCCTCTCACACACTCTCTCTCCCTCTCTTTGTTCCTCCCTTTCATGTTGTTTTTTTTTCCAGATGCTCTCTGACTCTCTGTTATTGGGTTTGTATATCAAATCCCATTCTGAACCAAAGCTACACATTAACAGAGTTGGACTCAAACTATCATGAACCAGAACCTATTACAGAACCCCAATAGGAACCCTGTCGCACTTCAGGCCACAAAAAATCTATAAGGAATACAAAGTGAGCCCATGGGAACCACCTCAGCATGCAGTACACTACAATGATTAACTCCGATGAAGTCCACTCAAACCAAATAGCACACATTCAAGTGAAAAGATGCAGATTTTAACATTCAAGAATGTTGAATATGTCTCAAACAGATTCATGTATTCATGGTTAATCAGGTTTTGGAGATTGTAAGATATTTGATGTGTTCTTTTAAAAACAAATCTGTGTTGAATTATTTAACAGTTGAGGAAAGCAAATGCCTGTGTGCTCTTATCCAGCAGCCTTGCTGCAGTAGTGCCTAATGAACATAAACATTTTAATTTATTCAGATTTATCTTTAACATTTCATTTAAGTGTTTTAAGGCCTTTGAATGCATGTAATCAAGCCAATCTTCATAAGGCTGCCTTATTTTTTGGCATTAACATGATTAAATTTGGAGTTTTGCAGTTCAATGTAAGTGTTTTTTATATTTTGAATGATTTGATGCAGCTGCATTTTACATTCCTTTTTACATGCATATTTTGCCTAGAATGGTGAAATATGAGACTTTAATGATGCTGTAATGGACAATTTGTTCTTGTCTGAATGTAATTGGCTTTGATTTGAGTCCGCCTAGGCAAAAATAATTACTAGGTTCTTGAATAAAATAGTTTTATGTGGATTGAATTTATTTCTCTAAAGAAACATTTAGAAACAAAAATCTGTTCCTAAATGTTTAATCCTGCTGTGATGCATGAACACAAATGAGTTTTATGACCTGCATATCAAAAAGACATTGGAGTGGTTTATATGATGTTAGTCATTTGTGGCTGTCTGATTGTGTTGGTTTACTGATGGAAGAACATGATGATCTGTGGATGCCTTATAAAGACAGGATACATGACAGTCTGCTATTTCAGAGCAATCAGGTGTTTACGCCAGCACCGAATGTGTGTAAATACAGAGGGATATAGCTGGGAAAGCCTTTATTACAGGCTTTGGTCTGAATGCAGAATGAATAATCAGTTATATGCAACTCGACTTTGATTTGTTTACGTTTCAAACTGGAAAAAAATATATATTTACTTGAGCTTTCAAAGAGTGTTTAGCAAATGTGTTCAGTACATGTAGTTGTATGTTTGGACACCCTTGATCAATGTGTGTATGTGTTTAAAACATGCTCAATAGAGAAACATGAAATATTTCTGCACATTCTTTTTAAATCTGATTATTTGATGAACACACTTGGTTAAACAAAACAAAATGTTTTTTTCCAGTATTTTGTTCATCAATAAACAATAATCAGGCATGATAATGTGTGTAATTATATCTTTATTAGAAGACTTAGTAAAGACTAAAGACACCAGGGGTGTCTATATGTACTGAGCTTGAGTCGCTGCTTAAATCCAACTCTAGAAATTCTGTATGGAGTTTGTCTACTGAAACATGGTATTCTGTAAGGTTGCACACTTATAATGACCCCTAACAATATTTGGCTCTTATACCATAATATCTTATGTACGACAGTTATCACGTGAAACAAAATGTCAAACCAAATGGAGTTGATTGTAAACAGGCTAATACAAGACTGTCATTTTGTATTTGGTATTATTTGATATTGGCTGGTCTGTTTTAGATCATTTTTGTTTGAGCCATTTCATTACAGATTCCTGCAGGTTTATGTCCAAAATGCCTTTGTTCACTTCATGATCCCATTAATGAAAGATAAACAACTCCAGACTTTAAGAATTAATTCTCTGTGCTTTGCAGTAGCTGCAAGCTGAATGGTATTCTTCTCTGGGCTTTCTCTACATAAATATGTGCTATAAATTCTCTTAAAGAAATGTAGCTTAAATGTTTAATGAAATAACCTGAAGAACGGCATTGATGTTAGCAAAGAGTTATGTGGTTAAAGTGTCTAAATCCGTTTTGGGCCTGCTGTGTATGACCAATGAATCAAAATGAATTTATTCATCCTGCATAATTGAAGTGAATCATCATACTGCTTTCCCACTTAGAACTCAGTGTGTAGCTATAAGACGTCAACCCTGAGATGATGATCTAAGAGCAGTTGGCCATGGCCAGTAGAGCATATATTGAGCTAATTGGGCATCCTTGTTTTCAGCCATTCTGCCTGTTACAAATAAATAAAAAGATTTGCATGTTATGTATTGCACAACACTTTCAATTAGCTCAATGAAGATTGATCATCCTGAACAAATTCACATTTATTAATCTTCATTGAGCCAAGTTTAATATTGTTGATATGATACATTGAGGAGACATTAGTTGATCCAGTGTTTTGGTGCAGTGCTCATGTGTAAGAAAACATTGCCTTTCTCTTAGAAAGCCTAGCAAACCTCCCACTAGCATGGCGTCATCAGCATAACAATGCTGGATGTTCCTGACAGCTGAGTATATGACACTTGCAGCTGCCAGAGCTTTATGTAGCATTGAGTAACACAAACATGTACATTGGTAATCAAGTGTTATTATGCATGTGTATCTCACAAAGACGGCACAAAGCACATTACTTATGCACATTCGTTGTGTTCCAGCTGAGTGTCATGTCACCTGCAGTTGTTTGATTTGGGTGAGCTCAGTTTAATAGCTCAGCATGTCATCCGTACAGCTTCACTTTGATTCCGTTTATCTTGCTTTGCAATCTGTGGGTTTTGCAAATCTGTTACACATTAATGAGCACCAAAGTAATTTAGCCTACGGCCTTAGCATGTGGTCCACCTGGGTCCACATCGTCTGGTTCAGCTGGATGGAGAGAAGTGTGTCATTTGTAAGAGAGGAATCATTGCGCTAAATCCACCATTTTATGATGTTAAGAAAGTACAAACCGGATTCCAAAAAAGTTGGGACGCTATACAAATTGTGAATAAAAACTGAATGCAGTGATGTGGAGATGGCAAATGTCAATATTTTATTTGTAATAGAACATAGATGACAGATCAAAAGTTTAATCTGAGTAAATAACATTTTAAGTGAAAAATATGTTGTTTCAAAATTTCAGTGTCAACAAATCCCAAAAAAGTTGGGACAAGTAGCAATAAGTGGCTGGAAAAAG
>BRDA01010901.1:50206-63860 GCA_036984385.1 Crenuchus spilurus | reverse complement strand
AAACAAAAACAAAAACGACGCATCGACTATTAAATTAGTTGTCGACTATTTTAATAGTCGACATAATCATGACTAGTCGACTAATCGTGGCAGCCCTATTTCATACACTTGTATATCATGTCTTCTTTAGGGCATTGGGGCATGGTTCATATTTACCAGTCTTTCGTGACAAGAACAGATTTTGACAGGTAATAAGAGGTCAAGTGATTGTGAGTGGGGTCACCATCCCTCAGGCAGTAGTATGTTGCCACATATTTTGTCAGAGATGCAAAGTTTTTACTTTGGTTTCTTTCTTCTCGGGACAGCCCCTGTTAGAGTGTGGTCGTTGAGTGTTAGCTGAGAATGTGTCTTGGCTGTAGATCTCTGATGGTGAAGAGATACTCTAACAGTGTACTATGTTTAGGGGACGGTGGCCTAAGTTGGCTTTTGCCACTGTAGTCCCAGTGCTTGAGACAGACAGTATTGCTAGTTTGATAGTCAGGTAGACTGCTTTGACTTTGCTGTGTGTTTGAGATCAGTAGGTTAGTTTGGGTCAGGACCAGCTGAGAGACAGAACTGGGCAATCTATTTGCATTACTGAATTTTAGATGTGGCCAATAAACTGGTGTTTTTCTTTGGACTTTGAGAATTTTCTGCAGAAAGTAGGGACTAGGATGCTTATCCCATTTTGTGCAATCATCCTTACTGAGTGGACTCCAGGCTTCACTACCATACAGCACAATAACCATAAATTCATCACCAACTTTTAATTAGCAGAATTTTTGTGATACGTCTTCCTGGTTGCATAGAAAGCTCTGCATCATGTTTCCTTTCATGCAGTCACTCCAAGAGTCTCTCTCTCTCTCTCTCTCTCTCTCTCTCTCTCTCTCTCTCTGTCTATCTATTTATCTATCTTTCTCCATCACCTTAGAAACAGTAGAAGATGAGGTGCCATTTTCTTGTTTGTTTACAAATTGTCTGTCAGCATCACAGACGCTCCGTATTACTTATCTGTCAGACTTCTGGCACAGAGTCTTGCTAGTGGAAACGCTGTGTGTGTGTGTGTGTGTGTGTGTGTGTGTGTGTGTGTGTGTGTGTGTGTGTGTGTTATGTAGGAAATGGTGTAATGGGAATTTTTATTCAACAAAGGAACCTTCCCTTCTTCTCAGCATCAACTGCAGATAAAAATCAGACAAGACAGATAGATATCCCCTCTCTCTCTCTCTCTCTCTCTCTCTCTCTCTCTCTCTCTCTCTCTCTCTCTCTCTCTCTCTCTCTCTCTTTCTCTCTCTTTAATTAAGCCAGTGTGTGTATTGTAAGGCTTTCTTCAATAATGCAGGATGCTATCAGTGAAAGGCTTTGAATAACACTGGAGAACAAAGGCCTACCTGTTTTAATTAGGCTCAAATAAAACACACACACACACACACACACACACACGTTCATTGTATATGCGCAGGGGTACTGCGTAAATTACATAAGTTTGAGGTGGGCCATCCCCGGTTTAACTGCCCATCCTATTAAGAGAAAAGCACAATGCAGGACAGTGCTGTATTTTTAGTGTATGTCTGTGTGTGTGTGTGTCTGTGTGTCTGTGTGTGTGTTTGTGTGTGTGTGTGTGTGTGAGAGAGAGAGAGAGAGAGAGAGAGAGAGAGAGAGAATGGTATCACAGATGGATGTAGAAAACCTTTGTGCGTGACATCACTCCACAGGGTACCACTGAGACTTCCGTACACACACACACACACACACACACACACACACACACAAACACAGACACACGTTTGTTGCTATAAGGAGTCCTAGCAGGATGGGGTTTTCTTGCCAGGCTCCACCCTTTCTCACATATATACAGTATATCAGACTTTCTTCATCTTTCCCTTTCTCTCTGACTGTATCTCTCAGTCTTTCTCACTTTGTTTTTCTTTCTCTCACCAAGTCCCTCTCTCAGTCTCTCTTTCTTTCTTCACTATCAGTATATGTAAACACTATTATTCACTTATTAATATTAATGTATTTCTTTAATATGTTTTCTTTGTCTGTTCCTCATGTCTTTACCTCTCTGGTCCTCTTCCTCTGTTACACAACGTGCAGATGGTCTTGTTTATCTGAATCAGCATGTGAGGTAGCAGTAGAAGTGGAGAGAGAGAGAGAGAGAGAGAGAGAGAGAGAGAGAGAGAGAATAGCTGAACAATTAGCTGAGAAAATGGTGCACAGCTTTAGAGAGAATAAAACCACAAAAGCCACAACCTGATCTACACACACACACACATAAATATTACAATATTAAAACTGACTTTACACTACTGTGTGTGTGTGTGTGTGTGTGTGCGTGTGCTCGTGTGTGTGTGAGTGAGTGATGAAAAGTATGTATCCAGTTACATTCATCCATGTACTTATCTTACCTCTCTCTCTCTCTCTCTCTCTCTCCAGGTTGTGATTGGACTGTAGGAGACTCCAGCACCCTGAGTGTGTGTGTGCGTGTGTGTGAGGGTTTGTGCTGAAGCATGTCGCCCCAAACGATGCTACACACACCACCAACCCTGCTACTGCTGACCACACTGCTGCTGCTCACACACGCAGAGAGTGAGTACAAAGAAACAAACGCGCACACACACACACACACACACACACCGACACACACACACACATTCACTGTATGTTTTACATGTAATCAAATATCAACTTTTTAGTTTATTCAATATTTATTCCATGTACCTGTCGTCACTGATCACTTTCTCATATACTGTACATGTGCATTCCATACATATCACAGCACTGTGTGTGACACACTCATACCAGCACACACACTACCCTGATACTACCATCTCAGTGTCACTGCTGTGCTGAGAACAGACCACCAACCATGACATATGGAACACAGTTGAACCCTTCTGTTTAAAATCCATGTTCTTGGCTTTCTGAGTGAAACTAAGTGGACACATCATCTATATCTGCATCATGATGTTGCACAGCTGCTGTTTATTTACTGAATTTAACATACTGGGAAAATACCTATGCTAAGTTATGCTCATTCAAATGTAGCAAATAAAGAGAAATGGTGTATTTAAAACATATTATGTTGGCTCGCTGTAAATGATGAGTTAGGGTGTTTTTCCCACTTGAGGCCATATTGGCATCTTATAGGAATTATTTGTCTTCAGATGTAGTACATCAGTCTATAAAAACATGTCACCAGGTTCTCTAAACCTGCTCAAACCACATCCACATCTCAGTTAAGGTCTCACAGACTATTCAATGTGGTTTTAGGTGCAGTGTCACTTACTGGGAGCTTTAGAATGTAATACAAGTTCTGTAGACAGCACTTCCTACACTGAGTCAGTTGTCTAGGATGGCTGATCCAATATTTGTCTTTTTTATCGTTCATGGTAAGTCATACTGTGTCCTAAATCACATAGACTAGTCTGTGAGCTGTGTATTAGCCACACTGCTCCAATTCTAAACTAAATATGCAAAATTTAGACTTTAAACATGCCTAGTGTCATTGACTACATCCGTGATCAGTGGAAATTTTTGCGGACCATTCATTTACATGCAGGAAACGTACGAAGCTTTTGTAACTCAGTGGGCGGAGCTTTTGTGGCTCTATTGGGCGGAGCTTTTGAAACTCAGATTGAATTTATATGAGCTCTGAAAAGGTCAGTCTGCCTTACCAACCTCTCTCCATCACACGGAAATTAAAACTTTTATTAGCCTCTCTCCCTCTTTCTCTCTCTCTCTCTCTCTCTCTCTCTCTCTCTCTCTCTCTCTCTCTCTCTCTCTCTCTCTCTCTCTCTCTCTTTCTCTCTATCTCTCTCTCTCTCTCTCTCTATCTCTCTCTTTCTCTCTATTTCTCTCTGTCTGTCTCTCTCTCTCTCTCTCTCTCTCTCTCTCTCTCTATCTCTCTCTCTCTCTCTCTCTCTCTCTCTCTCTCTCTCTCTCTCTCTCTCTCTCACTCACTCTCTCTCTCTGTCATATATCACTGCAGATTGTTTTTTGAAAGACATGCCTCAGAAACATCAGGGGTGAAATGGATGTGTAGATATATTTTAGAGGAAAGAAACATGCTCCAACTCTCTCTCTCTCTCTCTCTCTCTCTCTCTCTCTCTCTCTTTCACACACACACACACACACACACACACACACACACACACACTCACACACAGCTGTTCTTTTGAATAAAAGTATTTGGCAGCTGTGAGGGGGTTAATCATTTCGAAGTCAAAACAAACCAACTGTGTGTGTCTCACTAGATCCTGGCCAGACATGCCATCATATTCCTGCCTTATCAACAGTTGCCAGTCTATCAAGCCCTTTTCTGCATTATGTGTGTGTGTGTGTGTGTGTGTGTGTGAGAGAGAGAGAGAGAGAGGGGATATTAAAAGAGAGAAGTTCGATTTTTTCTCTACTTCAGTCCAAAGCTAATTAAAGAGCTATCTGTTAGAGGCCTTACAGCCTTCTTTGTTCTCTGTTTATTTGTGTATTTGCACTGCAAATGATATACAACTATACTAATTAGTTGCCCAACTTATACTAACCTATTACTTATGCCCTAGAGGCCACCAGTCACATCAATATGCTGTAATTAGATTTTACAATAAGACTATATCTGTTAACAGTACTTAAGGTAACTCCATAAACTGCTTTTACTGATTTACAGTATATTCCTACCCAAATACTGGAGTGCACAGGGCAAGGTAGTTTTTTTCTAGCCCAGCTACTTTAAAGCACACATAATCATGGACGGAATACAAGCAAGGCTGAGAACTTGACAGGACTCAGGTGAAACCAATGAGACATGACATGACATGACACGACATGACAGCACATGGTGAGTTGACAGGACATCAACACACACAAAACACGTTACAGATACATGGACAAGGCACAGGGGTGTGGCCAGGGACACAGCATCATGTGTGAGGGTCACAGATAGCTTTGTTAGTTTAGTTATAATGTCTGCTTCCACTATAATCAAAAGTAACAACAACCAAAACAAATCTCAAGACAGTAACCCAAGGTAATAGTGAAAACAATCCAGTGTTGAGTCAAAGTATCTTATATTTGGGTAAGTCTTATGACCCAGCCGGTTGGGTTATTTATATAACCCTGTTCTGTTGACCCAGTGACCCAGCGCTGACTGACTGACTTTTAGAATGTATAGTAATTATTATTAAATGTCTCAATCAATAATTAATTATGACTCAACAAGCATTGCCAAACCTTCATGATGTCAACATACAAAGTTAAAAAGGCAACTAGGACACAGTCATGTACAGCAGTTATACAGTGTAGCATCATGCTCTTACACGTGTGGCTGGTGTAGACACCTACTTTGATTATAATGTGAGTGTTTATGGGTTGCATTGCTTGGTATTACCACAATAACTTACAGCTGATCCAACCTAGCAACCCTGCTGTGAATGTCTTTGTGTACAGAGAATGGATAAGTGAGTAGTTGTGACACAATTGTAACTACTTTCCAAAAAGGCAGAAAGGAAGTGAGAGAGAAAGAGGACAGGGAGAGAGACATACAGAGGGAAAGAGAGGCAGGGAAAAGCTTATTGTGTCCTGATCGTGCCCGAGAGTGTAGCACGGTGCCAGATGTTTAGCGTCTGGCCAGCTTATGTTTGGCACACACAATACACACAACACATCCAAACACGAACACACACACACACACACACACACTTGTGAATACACACATTTGGCGTAGTAGTGCAGCATATGCTAAAGCAGATCACTGCTAATATGGTAGTGTTTAGAGTGATGGTGAGGGCGTCCTAGTAATGATGAGTTAGCAATTAATAAGATTGGGTTGCAGTTTTAGTTTTTGGTATTTATGGGATGTATTCCATGTTTTCTGCCCTCATGCATCTAAATAGATAGATAGATAGATAGATAGATAGATAGACAGACAGACAGACAGACAGACAGACAGACAGACAGACATTTACGATGTTGACATTTAAAAGAATGTCATATTACCAGATACTGCAGGGCACCTTCAGAGGTCTTGTGGAGTCCATACCTTGGTGGCCAAGAGCTGTTTTGTTGTCACTGAGGGCAGCAACAGCATATTTACAATATTTTTCATAAAGTTTTGGTTTATTGGTGTATACTTGCTGTCACAAACGTTATTTTTTGGGGGGTAACACCTAGGTAACAAAAGGTAGTGTTGGTCCCCTGCAGTTTTTACTGCCCAAAAACAGTGTTACACTATGTTAAAAAGAGATGGGTCAAGCACTAGGACCCAGCGGAAAACGTTTGCTCAGGCTGAAGCCTGTTTCCGTTTAGACTGCCCACAAGCTCATCAATTGGCTCTGCTTTTTGGCTTTCCTGCTAACGTGTGATTGGCCATTCTCGCTGTCACTCCCATCTGGTTGGCTACCATAGTTTGACTGTGTTCATCTGCCACTGTAAGGTGTTAGCATGTTGGGTGATTGAATCTGTGTTTGTGTTTGGAAGCTGTTGATGAGGTGATTATGTCAAAATATTAATAGTTAATCCTTCTGTGGAACTTAACATTAACAATAGAAAACTAGGAGCTACTACTAGAAGAACTACTAAAGACACAGTGAACTGAAAGAGTTTACATTTTATTCAATGTAATATTAATATTTTATTAATGATTAATATATTAGCATTTTAATAATAATAATATTAATAATAATAATAATAATTATTATTATTATTATTATTATTATTATTATTTATAGCTATTATTAGTATATTATTAATAGTAACTAATAATTATTCATAAAATATTATTAAAGTTTAGTCCAAAGCTACAAACAGATATAGAACACACACTCTTAGATCTAGATCTAGAACACACAGAACATGTCTGTCTGAAATGTAACAAGGCACCTGAACATGTAACATATGTAGATGTATCCTTCACTGACCTACATATGCCATAATCCTGTGCATCTTGGCAGCATCATTATTTATTGTTGTCTTAAAGCTGTTTCTAACTTACAGAATACATACAGCAAGGCTTTGAGGAAGCTGCCTGTAGCCGCAGACACATTAATGTAGCCCAAGTTGTACAACACATTAGATTAAATGTCCTACAGCATCTTAGTGCAGGAAGTTCTCCCTTTATGAGTTTTTAAGACTACATCAGTATTTATGTGGTGTCTTTCTAGAACTACATGATCCATCATTCATTTGCTGAGAACGCACACAAGAAAAATGCTTTGAGTGTGTGAGAGTGAAACAGATCAAACTCTGATCTAATGGATTACACTCCCCCATGGACCAGCAGTGACATCCACTAGAGTGTGTATTTAAAGATGTGTGTGTGTGTGTGTGTGTGTGTGTGTGTGTTTGATAATCGGAAATCCATAGCTTTCAGAGCACTCATAGCCTCTAGGTGTGTTAAAAGAAGAACATTTTACAGAGAGAGAGAGAGACAGAGAGACAGAGACAGAGACAGAGAGACAGAAAGAGAGAGAGAGAGAGAGAGAGATTTCAATACAAGGAAAGCTTTGCCCTGAATCCGCTGTCAGGTGGTGCTAGATACCCCCCACACACACACACACACCTTTGCAAGTTCCATCAGCCTTTAACTGCTTTGTGATTGGTGTGATTCTCAATGGGAAAGCTTTGTGCAGATCTGCAGTCCACTCTACACACTTCCTCATGAATATTCATGCGGGATATTGGATGTAGCTAATTAGCGGAGAACAGAGAGATTGCGAGAGTTATTGTCGTTTTGGGCTAATCGAGTGCGTTTGGTTCCTATCGTCTTTCTTTTAAGTGCTGCATGTTTTTCTTGCAGAAACATTTTCTTAACAGCACTGATGGGAATAAAAAAAGGATGAAAAAAGCGATGAATAAAAGAACTACTGTGTGTCTCCTCCGCTGATGGTAATTTCACACTTCCTGATCTGTTGCCTCTCATTATGTGGAGCGATTTAATTGGCCGAGCTTCGCAGACCAATCAAGCGTGAACGTTCGGGAAAGGATAGATGGCGATTTTGCCATTAGGTCTCACTGGGGAGTCGCCATGGCTATCGCTTTTGGGATTGAACACCACCCGTAAGCACATAAATGCACACTCGTCTGCACACACATATGCTAAGAATTGCCATTGACTTGTGCTAGAGAGGGAGAGAAAGAGAAAGACAGATAACCAAGCTAAGTTAGTATAACATTGTTTTACTTTCTTACAGTACTAGTTGAAAAAAGATGGTTAAGCATACTTAGTATAGTATACTGTATACTGTTTTTAGAGGTTAGCATTGCAATTGGAACACATTTTTGATGCATGCATTAAGTGATTTGATGATTTTTTTAATGCACTAAGTGATAGTACTAGCTGGACTTTACATTGTGTGTAAATTCTGTGATCAATGGACCAACAGAAATGCTGCAAAATGACTTTAATTATATATTTTTTGCATTGACTTCCATTAAAACTTAAGAAGGTTTTTTCCTTCTCCTGTAAAGTTGCTATTTTGGAGATTCAACATTTTGTACTAATACTGGCGATAGTCTAGTTAGTCATTGGTTAGCCTTAACCAATAGTAAACAGGCTTTCGACTGATGGGTAAGTATATTTTAATCAAACCTGTTCTTGTTATCTAACAGTCACAAACAATAGCTGAGTGACAATGAATTGTTCCAACATCTCCAAAAGTACAAACCAACATGGAACAAATTGAGCAGAAGAAGCCATCTGACAAATGATCAATATAAAAAATAAACACCTATTTCAATTTCACACAGGGGGTGGATCAACACATTTTGATTGGGGAGGCCAAGGTGGGTTTAAAAGTTCCTTTGGATTGGCTTTATCATTGTGGCACTTAATGAATGGCAGGTGATCAATATATGGTTTGATTTGTATAGCACAATATGTAACTCTGCTGCTGCTGTTGCACACTGGGCTTTGGTTAATGTTAGCAAGATAGCTCATCACATAATAGGCTGAGACCAGGAACTTAACATCATTTTGGAATTTCCTATTCCACATTTTAAAGTGCAGCAGTTACTTTCAGGTACTAACTAATTGTATTCAGCATGTTTTTCTGCCTTTTTAGTAGCTTTGAAAAGTAGTCCTAATCTCTGTTTATTGTCCATAAAAGAAATTAATAAAAATTAAAAATTAGGCATTAGTTGGTCAAGCAGTTAAAAACTTATCAATATTAAGGGACCTCCAAAATTAGTCCATCATAATTATCTTTATCAAAGTCTTTATTAAAAGTAAATAAAAGTTATTAAACACTACTTATATTGAAAATTATAATAATTTTTCATTCTGGGGCCCTGAGTGGCTCAGCCAGCTAAGACACTGACACTATGTATTCATAGTTCGAATCCCAGTGATGCTGTTTGCCATCAACAGCCGGAGCCCAAGAGAGCAAAAATTGGCAGTGCTCTCTCTGGGTGGCTATGTATGGGGCTCTCACTCTCCCCATCACTCACACGTTGCAATATCTGCTGGCTCAGGTGTCTACTGATTGGTCCATTCAGAGCTGGGAACCCTGCGCTTTCCTCCAAGCGCGTTGGCTCCCCAGTGATGTATATTGTGTATAGCAGAGGAGGCTTGTGCTTTTCTTCACCCTCCTAGAGTCAGGGACAGTGCAAAGTGATGGGGAGAGCCTCCTAGTGGATGGGATGGGTTAATTGGCTACTACCACATTGGGAAGGGAGAAAATTGGCAAAAATATAAAAATAATTATAAATACATAAATAATTTTTCATTCCTAAGAAGAAACTTCAAAGGAACAAAGGATTCTGGCAATAACCAGCATTTACTTATCTGAGATTTGTTTACACACATTTGGATGCTGACATGTTTGTGCATTGTTAATTCTACACTTATATAATATTATAGGATTTAAATTACAATAATATTTAAGCACAAATTTAAGGAGGAACTGACTAACTGAGAAAGAGAAAGCCCATGCTGAAGCAGACTGAGACTGAGCATGGCTGTAGTACAAACACCATTCAAATCCATCCAGCTTTGTGAGCTGCGTTTGTCCAATCTGCAGAAATATCGATCAAGCCATAATGAAATTGTCCTCTTTCTGCTTCATGTGGATTAATAATCTGCAGCTAATGCTCTTCTGACATTTCCCTCATACACACGCACACACACAGCTTCACTCAGGCATACACACACACTGAATACTCCCTACAGACCCCATGACCATAATTATGATACCAGACATTCTTCATTTAGGACATAATGTAGAGAGAGAGAGAGAGAGACGGTATATATCTAACAGCCTCATTATAGCTTCAGTCAGATAATTAGTCTGTCTATAATCTATATGTGTGTCCTTATGACTTTAATTAATTGAAAGCTGACTTTGACTTTGGCATATTTCTGTCCAATACTCATCCACTAAATATCAATAAATATCATCACAGAAGACCGTAAGACTTGTAACAATGTCCTTACAGGCTAGTCTACAGGCCACTTGATGGCCATCTTTACGATGCCTCTGGGCAGTTATTCCAGCCATACAAGACCTCTTATAACTCCTGTGTTTTTGAATGAGCAGAGAACTTAAAATGATATAGTTTGTAGTGTTTGATTACTTAGGCCATTCTGGGTACCAAAACAAGAGTCTCAAGATGGTGGTTTATTAAATAAATTAATTAATTAAGTGCTTATAAAATTGATAATATTCACTATTAGAATTAATAGCATTATAATTATTAACAGTAATAGATATTATGATGTCATTTCATCATCAGAGCAGTGGGGCATACTGGGATATAAATATCATCCACCTTTACTTTCCACTCTTATCTGGCATCTACGCGAAATACAGTTCTTTACTCGGCGCAAGAAATTTCAGGCTATGCCACTAACTGTCCCCAAATTTCTGACTTGCAGTGTATTCTGAGATTAAATTGCAAGAAGATGAACTCGTTTAGTGAAGGCTATTCTCATTATATTACAATATTAGAATTCATATTTAGTGCAGGAGATGAGTCTGTTCACACACACACGCGCACACACACACACACACACACACACACACACACGCCCACAATAACAACAATTTTAGTAGAGGCACGACGCCATCTTATGCTGCCACTTCCTCTCTTGCCATCTGCTAGACTCCCTAACACATACGTGTGTGTGTGTGTGTGTTCCTGTTTTTGTTCTGTAGAGAAAAAGCACTTTTCTGCAAACACAATTACGTTGTAACAACATTCTAACAACGTCTTGGTGCTCTCAACACTGAAATGTGCATTAAAGTTAGACATTGCCAAACATGTAAGTGTGCTTCAGAAAGTTGTGACATCACCGTGAATAACTAGATTTATAAGAAGTCACTGATGCAACATACTTACGCTGTGAACAGATGTGAAGAAGATGTGATGGAGTTTCAGAATGGAGAAAGAGAAAGAAAATAGTGGCTGAACAGCACAGAAAGGCCAGAAAAAACAACAATCTGGGATCATTTCAAGTTGCAAAATAACAAAAATTGGCCAGGTTTCCATCCAAACTAATGAAGTTGTGTTTCCATTCACTACAGTTATGCAAAGAAACTTTAGAACAACTTTAGGCATCAAAACAAACTAAATTTAGCTCAGACAGAATCATTTTTACATTTATTTGCAGTCTTTTTATGGCTGTTAACTCATTTCTCTTCGTTTATCCCTCTCTACTGTGCGCCATTTAACAAACAGTCTACTGTATAGAGGACCTAGATCTAGTTACTAAAAACAGAATCACTATTGCTTTATATAATTTTGACACTTGTGTGTGAAGTGTAGGGTGGTGGGCAGAATGTTTGTTAGCATACCAACAATACAACACTACTTTTGTACAACAGTACAATCATTTAGACTTACAGCTTGATATAATTTATTTTTTTTTACTTGTTATTGTTTAAAGATGTGTCGTTTTCATGTTAGCTTTAATACTATTCTAACTTATCCAGCTCTGAGCCCAATTAAAGACACTAAATGTGTCAGATAATGTTATTTTATTCAATTTAAGCAATAAAGATGTTGATTATTCTATAAAACCATTTGTGTAATCAACTGAGTAATCAACTGAATAATTCACTGAATATTTGAATATTTGATTACAAATGCAGTGGATAGCTGTAACCTTAATACTGGTAATGGAAGGCAAATTAATCTGTAAACACAGCAGAAAAATAAAATAAGTCAGAAATGTTAAATGATTTGAAAGTTGATATTAATGTGTAAACCAAAAACTGTGATTTGGCAGCACTGTAGCAATGCTGCAAGATACAATATCCAGGTGAGAGAGAGAGGGAGAGAGGGAGAGAGAGAGAGTCAAAAGGAAAAGAACTGCAAGAGTACAACAGACAGGATAATGAAAGGGAGAGAGAGGAAAAAGATTGCAGAGAGGAGAAATAAAGGAGACAAGAGAGATAGAGTCAGGGAAAGAGAGGGAGGTGTGATAAATGGCAGGAGTCTAACAGTGAGGACTTTAGGCTAAAGGAAAAACGACAGAGCGCAAGAAAGAGAAAATGAGGAGAAGAATGAAATGGAGGCCAATTCTTCATCTCCCCTCTCTCTCTCTCTCTCTCTTTTCTACCTTTTCAGTTTTGCTGTGTTTTTCTTTGTAGTTGAGAGTGAGACTGTGGAACATAGACACATATATAGCGCTATTATTATTAGAAGCACTATCATTAATACATTGATTTTACATTAGAATTACTGTTTTTATACAGTAACAATTGTGATCAAACACAATTTCATTACTGAATTGTGTGTGATAGAATTCACTCTTGTCTCAGTGTTAATAATTGCAATATATCTGTGAAACCTGTCACAGCCCCGTCTCGTTCATGTCTCATGCTCTGTGTTTATGTTTTACGTTTCTGTCTTGTCTCCACATGCTCTTTTGTTTACATTCACGTCATGTCTCCTTGTCAATACCTCATTATGGTCAACACCTGAGTCTCGTACTCACAGCCCTGTCGTCTCATTCCCAGTCTGATTGCTTGCTTTAAAGCTCCCTTGTGTCTCTCAGTCCTTGTCCGTCATTGTTTGTTATCAGAGTGATGTTTGTCATTGTATGTCTTCTTAGTCAAGTGTAAGTTGTCATTGTCAAGTCACAGTTTATTCATAGTCTTGTCACAGCCAGAGTTTGTATTGATGCAGGTCTTTGCCCTCACCTGTAATGTTAGTATTTGGAGATACATGAGGTCTAGCCACTGGATGCTAATCCTACCATTTGCTATGTTACTTAGAGTGAAAATATGAGATTTTAGCCAAAGCCAGTGTCTACATTTCCCAGATATGTGCATTATCCGGTATGAATTTTCCACACATGGAGTAATCCATCATGTTTTCCATGAGGCTGGTCTCTGTAGTGAGCTGATAGGAGTCTGTAGTGCAGTTAAAGTAGGTAGAGCAGGTAGAGCAGGTCTCAGTGGTGTGTTCACTACCACCTTGCATTTCAGCTGTTCACATCTGTTTAGTGGGTTTATGGAGACAAATGGGCTGACACACGGCAGAGTTCAGATCTGAATGGAGAAGTGTACACAAAAGGATGGATAGATGGATGGATGGTTAGATAAAGGATTGGATGAATAGAAAAATGGACACACACACGCAAACACACACACAGATTTTATACTATGTATTTTTGCAATTTCTTAGTCTATATTTGACTAACATTTATTCAACTTATAATAAAATATATCTTGTTTTATATATA
>BRDA01010901.1:23764-50106 GCA_036984385.1 Crenuchus spilurus | reverse complement strand
GCAAACCAACATTCTCTACCTAACATCATCATTCTTCAACAAACACCAACATTCTCTACCTAACATCATCACTCTTCAACAAACACCAACATTCTATACCTAACATCATCATTCTTCAACAAACCAACATTCTCTACCTAACATTATTCTTCAACAAACACCAACATTCTCTACCAAGCACCTTCATTCTCCAACAGACACCATCATTCTCCAACAAACATCATTTCCCACCATCATACGTCACTAGACATCATCATTCTCCAACAATCACCAACATTCTCTACCTAACATCATTTTTCAACACCAATATTATCTACCAAGCACCATCATTCTCCAACAAACACCACCATTACCTACCAAACACCATCATACTCCAACAAACACCATCATTCTTTACCAAACACCATCATTCTCCAACAAACACCATCATTCTCCAACAAACACCATCATTCTCTACCAAACACCATCATTACCTACCAAACACCATCATTCTTCAACAAACACCAACATTCTCTACCTAACATCATCATTCTTCAGCAAACCAACATTCTCTACCTAACATCATCATTCTTCAACAAACACCAACATTCTCTGCCTAACTTCATCATTCTTCAACAAACACCAACATTCTCTACCTAACATCATCACTCTTCAACAAACACCAACATTCTCTATCAAACATCATCATTCTTCAACAAACACCAACATTCTCTACCTAACATCATCATTCTTCAACAAACACCAACATTCTCTACCTAACATCATCATTCTTCAACAAACACCAACATTCTCTGCCTAACATCATCATTCTTCAACACACCAACATTCTCTACCTAACATCATCATTCTTCAACAAACACCAACATTCTCTACCTAACATCATCGTTCTTCAACAAACACCAACATTATCTACCAAACATCATCATTCTTCAACAAACCAACATTCTCTACCTAACATTATTCTTCAATAAACACCAACATTCTCTACCAAGCACCTTCATTCTCCAACAGACACCATCATTCTCCAATAAACATCATTTCCCACCATCATACGTCACTAGACATCATCATTCTCCAACAATCACCAACATTCTCTACCTAACATCATTTTTCAACACCAATATTCTCTACCAAGCACCATCATTCTCCAACAAACACCACCATTACCTACCAAACACCATCATTCTCCAACAAACACCATCATTCTCTACCAAACACCATCATTCTCCAACAAACACCATCATTCTCCAACAAACACCATCATTCTCTACCAAACACCATCATTCTCCAACAAACATCATCATTTCCCACCATCACACTTCACTAGACATCATCATTCTCCAACAATCACCAACATTCTGTACCTAACATCATCATTTTTCAACAACGTTCTCTACCAATCACCATCATTCTCCAACACCAACATTTTCTACCAAACACCATCATTCTCCAACAAACACCAACATTCTCTACCAAACACCATAATTCTCCAACAAACACCATCATTCTCCAACAAACATCATAATTTCCAACCATCATACTTCAGAAAACATCATATTTCTCCAACAAACACCATCATCCACATAACATCATCATTTCCCACCATTATACTTCACTAGACATCATTATTCTTCAACAAACACCAGCATTATCTACCAATTACCATCATTCTCCAAAAAACACCAGCATTCTCTATCAAACACCAAGAGCCTCCAGGAATCATCCTAATTCTCTTAAAAGCACCATCATTCTCCACTAAACGCCTAAATGGGGGCTGCCATGGCCTGGTGTGTAGGCATCTGGTCTTGTGAGAGAAAGGTCACCATTTTGATCCCCGGGCAGGTCATGACTGAAATGCCTTTGAGCCCCAACTGTTCCCTGGGCACAGTAGATAGGGCTGCCCACTGCTTTGGGCACATGTTCTTACAGCCTAGTGTGTTCACTAGTGTGTGTTTCACTGCATGGATGGATTAAATGCAGAGGTCAAATTCTGTTGTGCACAATCACATTGGCAGTCAGTTGAACCTAAACATTATCTAACAAAAACCATAATTCTCTACCAAACACTAACAGCCTCCAACAATCACCAGCATTCCTCACCAACCACCATCGTTCACTATCAGACTCTAAAATTTTCCAGCAAACAGCATCACACTCCAACAAACATCATAAAAGTTTGCATCATTAAGCTTCAAAAACTCTCTATTGACAATCCATCTTTTATTGTAAATTTCCTGCTGCAAATAAGCGCATCAGTGAAGCACAGAGTGAGTGAAGAGCATCTTTAGGCCCTGCAGAGAAAGAGACTGACCAGTATGTGACCAGGAAATGAGTCACTCTAACACCACGCAGGCCAAAGGCTAACACGTCCCACTGTGCTGTGTGCTAAAGAGAGAAGCCATGTACAAATACTGCACACTGTGATAGGATCAGCTAAAACCAAGCTCTAACTGGCCCTCAGTTTTAAAAAATCCTGTATATTATTACTTTTTGACATTTGTAATCTCAAACATCAGAAATTTGCATAAAGGAGTTTGATGTGTTAGCCAAAGTATTAGCCATGTACATTTTCCAAATTTTAAGTACATATTAATTGTTGATATGGATTTAAATGTGATATGATTTACTACATAACACATGTTCTAGGATTAATTAGTGAAACTACAGAAAGCTGTTGATTGCTAATATAGCATTCTGAAGGCCTGTACAGCGTACATATGAATGTATATAGTATGTCATATACGTAGTCCAACTCGAATCTTGTATAAAGTTCTTGTCAAATGTATTAGCAATCATGGCAGATAATATTAGCATATGTAAGGCTCTTTTTCCATGTTTTGTTGTGTAATTATGTAGTTTCTGCTTGAAATGATGAGTGTGTGAAACAATTAAGTGACTATCACATTGTGTTCACTGTTGGGTGGTAATAGGCTGTTATATAAGAATGACATCAGGTTACTGTGTCACTGTTAGTAGTTGGACAGTGAGTCCAGATTTTAATGAGCACAACTCATTATGTGTGTTCATTGGTGTTTGTGTGGATGGATGGTGACCCTCTTCAGTAATGACCCATCAATTGAAACTTCCTATGCAGCCCTTACAAACAAATGTAAAGTGACAGCATTCATTTATACAATCTTTACCATTTGTTTTGGGCTCCCTTCTGTATTTTAGTATGACTTTGTTCGGACTTGACTGAAGCCAACAGTACATTGCACAGTGAATCCTGGACGAGCCCCCAATCTATTTCTCTCTCTCTCCCTCTCTCTAAAATCCTAATATATGACATCATTGTCCTTCTTTTACGGAATAAGAGGGATTATATGTCGATTTGTTCACTCGATCACATCTCCTCTTTTTGTTTGATTGTATTTTTTTCCCTGGTCAATCATTCTGTCCTTAAGCCAATACACGTTTCATGGTTGGGAAGGCAACATACGCTAATCCTCTTAACAATAATGGTAAAGTGCTGGAAGCTGCAGAAACTGTGCTTCTTCCCCTATAGGAATGATTAAAGGGAATACCATAAAGGAATGCAAAGTTTTCTGCACACTAACATGTGTAATCGTTTGTGTTTTCAGCTCCACCAAAGTTTTTACGGACGCCCAATGACCAGACGGGTGTGCAAGGTGGCGTTGCCTCCTTCATCTGCCAGGCCACGGGCGACCCACGACCCAAGATTGTGTGGAACAAGAAGGGGAAGAGAGTGAGCAACCAGAGATTTGAGGTATTAGGTCTATTGTTCTGATGTAAAATGCTCGACAATGTGAATGCTAAAATGTGTCTGGTCCTTTCACGCTGGCTCTAGAGGCGCTAACCACGCTAATCACATTCTGCATCCTCGTATTAACACGTTTGCCAATAACCACTTATGGAGGCCATTGAGTAAAAAAATACATGCATGATTATTAACAAAATTTTCTAACAAAAAATCAATAAAAGAGTCTGGAGGAACATACCATTCAAAGCTTTGACCTTGGTGCTTACATAAGCCCTCATGGTTTTGCATTTGGCTGAGAAGTGCCGAGTGTTCATTGGTTCATGCTTCGTTATTGCTTTGGGACATTTTCTTTTGCTCTTCAGTGCATGCTTTGGCTTTCTCATTTGGCTGGATCTTTTTGATTTATTTCCTTTAATCTTCACTTCCGCTAACCATGATAAAGTAACCCATCTCACAAGGACACTGATAAGATTTCCATTAATGCTTGTGTCGCGTAGCAGCATTGCTGTCTTTTCTGTTCTGTTAGCATCTAGCTTTGTTTTGGCGATGGTCCACAGTGGCTTTATCGTTCTGAGACCCATTCTTGTCTAATGCCAACACGAATCTAATCTTATCAGAGTTCATCACACTGTCACGCTGACATGTTCTGCATGTTAATGCTAGTGCTCTAACCAAATGCGCTAAGAATCATCTTGAATTGAAGTCTCTTGCCACATCTTCCATCATTTCATGCCGTCGCCATCTTCCTTAAACTCATTTCCTTCCAGAAGCCCAGCAACTTCCTATCTACACTCTTCCTTTCTATGAGAAAGGAGCAAGGAAGCTTTGCATCACGCTGCTATGCGGATCGGCTAAAACGTGCAGTCTTTAGCTGGGACACATTGTCATTCAGGCTCTTGTGTGCGAGTTGCCGTGTGTGCCTGCGTGTGTTAAGTAAAATTGTGTGTGTTAGAGTGAGGACTCGCGCTATATGACCTTTAATGTATCTAAGCCTATGAGATTGAGTTTACTGTCCAGGATCTTTCTGTACAAAGTGAGTATACATCTCTAGCATGCGCCGTTAGCTGTACAAGCTACGAACAACACCTTGTTTGTCAACATTTCTATGTTGTCCGTTCAAAACAATTCGCGTCCTGTCTTTTCGTTCCAGCATCACGTCACACTAAACCAAATGTCTAATGTTGTTTATTCGGCTCACGTCCAACTGTCTGTGCCTGTCTTGTTCCATCAATATACTCACTGTACAAATCGCATACTCCAGTTTGTTTCCGTCAGCTTTAAGAGTGGGGCAATGCCAAAGCACTAATTGGCTCAAGACTCCATACCTCAGAGCCTCCAACTCAAATATGACACAAAGCAGTGGAACCAATTTCCCATTCTTAAAGTGAAGTGGCCAAGCAGGTTCTCCTATTACCAAATGGAATTGGGACCATTTAACATGAAGTACATTTTGGCAACAAAAGAGACAGACAAAAAATCATTCACAGAGCATTTTACATGAATAAAACCCTTCTCCTTCCCCAAATTTGAAGACCTCTTGGTTATGTTTGGACACCTCATACATAGGTGTAGCTTCACAAGATTTTATTGGGAACTCACATAGCCGTTGTAATCTAAACCCTTACTTACCTTCTCAGTATTCTGGATCCTACAAAGAGAATTATAACATGGGAATGTTGAAGTAGGTTTATGTCAATGGGTTATATCAACTCTCATGGTCCTCCCACATTTTTATGGTTACCATCCATATTCCATAATTACAATAACAATTTTGACTGCTATTACAGTGAAAAGTAATTTGCCAAGAAATCTGTATGAAATATTTCAATCTTTTGCCAGAAAATGAAGATATTAAGCAACGGTATGTGATTATAGCCCAAGCCATAGCCACAAACGCTAAGCTAGCTGTAACTATATTGACGTAGCTAACATCAGTGGTAAGTACTTTTGATACAAGCCTTGACACTGAGTGACTGTAGAAAGTCTTCAACTCTTTATTTGTATTTTTGTGATTGAAATAGCATTATCCTTCATTTGTAGGTAATATATTCATGATAGCACTTGTTAGCGCAAAGTAACATTTGAGCTTATAGCGTGTACATCAACAGTATAGTAGTAATGATTCTGTGGCTAATGCCACATGACGATTAACTATTAATATGTATTAATACATAAATAAAGAACCCAAACGTTGTGACCACAATAAATAAAGACTGATCAGTATATGACTACATAGCACCATATGCTTAGGATCTCAGTACATGTTCTTACGTTTTTACTGCAAAAGCGGTTATGTTGGTTCAGACTTGATTGGATATCCTTCATTGCTGTCATGTAATGCCTTCTGGGCATTTGGTGGTTTGTTCCTTAATCTACTGACCACTGTCTGTAGATGCTCACCACTGCTGAACTAGAGCACCAAATAAGCTTTTCCACTTTGAAGATACTCCAACCCAAGTTCTCTAGCCATCATAGTTTGGCCCTTACATGTATTGATTGGTGACCTGAGAGTATGGGGCTGTGTATCCATGGTTTTAATGTTATGGCTCTTTGGTGTATACACATAAGTCATAAAATCTCCTATGCCCACCTCCACGGTGGTTCCTACATATCTCCAGTGTGCATAGAAGAAAATCAAAGCTATGTCATTGAAGCATTACCATTTGTGTGAGGCGTCTGAACAAGCTGAGCCTTTCCAAAAGCTTCCCCATTTTTTCCCTAAAACCTTTTCCTGATTATTTATTATCCTTTTTATTATCCCCAAAGCCTTTTTCCTCCGATTATTTACGTCCACTTTTATTATCTTCATTTTAAATCCTAATCATGTTCTCCACCCTCTTCATTCTCAAGCTGTTTTTCCCCTTCTTGCCTGAATAAGTTTGATTGTATTTTTGAGATAATGGGTAGTCCCTGGCTGAGCCACCCATGTGTGTCGTCAATTCAGAGAAAGTCAGAGAATGTGGGTGTGAATGTATGTGTGTGTGTGTATGTGTGTGTGTGTGTGTGTGCATGGCTCCCCCTGGTCAATTGTGAGCAAAAAAAACTCCCATAACATATTCTGTCTCTCGCACCTGCAGGTGATAGAGTTTGACGACGGCTCTGGATCTGTCCTGAGAATCCAGCCTTTGCGAACTCCGCGGGACGAAGCCATTTACGAATGCGTGGCCTCCAACACTGTTGGAGAGATTAGTGCCACCACACGCCTCACTGTTTTACGTGGTAGGTTCTTGTGCAGCTGCAAAACATCCCCACCTGCTAACAACTAACTTTATATCCTTTGATCGCTTTCCTCCCACCAGCACAGTAGACCAGGTAAGTCGTCTTTTCTTTGGTTGTTGTTTTTTCAAGCCTTTCTCCTCGCATTGCTTTGCTTATTTCGTAAGCTTGAGGCAAAATTTGGTTGATTTTCTCTGCAATCGAAGACACAATATTAGATTTCACATTACAAGATTGAGGTTGTATAGATGTTTTTTTTTCCCCTCAAGTAAAATAACGTACTTTAGATTACATTTAAGCTACACTCACAGTGATCCATGGTGGCACACGTTCATTTAGCTGATATGTATGGATACAAAAACAGTTTCATGTCTTTTGGTTGCTTTGCAAGATTGAATTTAGACTTACATTCATGTTATAACATTTCAAGTGGCCCAAATCTGATTTCTAGCCCTAATTATTCAGGCTGCTCACAGTACACAGTAGACAAAGGCCTCAGCATTACACGATTAAACGGGAATTCCATTCACTTTTCCAAAATATCTGAATATCTTAAAGACAGAGATCTTATCAGTCATTCAGAGTGGTTTGATGTGAAATCCTGTTCATAAACTGTATCTCCAAATCCATAAACTTAGCCAAATAGCTTAAGCCCAGCACTGCTTTTTTCTGATTGGACAGGTTTGAGTCTGGGCTTACATTGCCTAGCTAAACTGAGGCCTTTATTACACATGTACTGTATCTCTCCACCATTAATGTTGAAAAAATATGCAATAGGTCAACATTTTATATAGACCATTGTACAATGTCTCACATCAGTTTATTTGTAATAATTTCATGTAATAACGTCCTGTGAAGTACCTTTAAAAGGCATTAACCTCTTCTGATGTCTGATTCTTATAACAATCACTGTAAACAATCCTGAAAACCTCTCTAGAAAACACAGTTTCACCTAAAACACTCAGAATGAGTTTGTTTGGATCTTAAACATTTAATTTGTTAGAATTTTTTTTGACACATTATAGGATGCCCCCCCTTTTTCTCCTCACTTATTTTGTCAACATAAGCCAAAGTTTGTTGGACTGCTCGGTCATTTTTCTTACAACTGAAGGTACAAGATTAGATTTCAATGCCTTGGCTCTTCACCCAGTTCCACCAATTTATCAACTTCTTCTATTTTTTCGAGCAGAGTGCCTCAGCCACAAGGACAGAGCGAGAAATGTGTAAATGATCCTTGGCTGGTGACCTTGGCTGGTTTCTAAAGGATAATGATTAATATTCTAATTAGCAGGAGGGTTTTTCCTTCCCACTAGTTTTCTCCGTATCATCAGTATAACTCCAATTTTCTGCTACATTTACAAAATGTTCTCACTGAAATAAGGCCGGGCTAGCTTCTTCTTCTTCCTTTATTAGAAAAGAGGGGATTTTGGTGGAAACTTTCTGTATCTACTAGAACAGATGTACCTTGTGTTGTCTTTCTGTTTTGCAGCTCATGTTGGATTCTGATTGGCTGCTGTTGTGATTCATAAATGTGAATAACAGCATGACTGAACCACAGTATATACATAGATCTTATGATCTGCACCAATATTAAAAGGACATCCCACAGATGCTTGATCACACTGAGATTTGGGAACTTTAGAGACAACTTTCAGTAGGCACTGACTGCTAGTGACTGAGAACAGCACATAAGCCTCTTGCTTTATTGTTATCTGTGAGTGGTCTCTCTCTCTCTCTCTCTCTCTCTCTCTCTCTCTCTCTCTCTCTCTCTCTCTCTCTCTCTCTCTCTCTCTCTCTCTGTGTTTGTTATTTTTTTAATTATGTATTATTTAATTTGCTGTAATGTTTGCATAGGCCACAATTTAAGTTTTATTTATTTACTTTTTTTGTTTAAATTTTTTTTACGTAACATTCACCAGACATTCACTGACTTAATCAGTAAAATTGTGTGTTCATGTGTGCGTGTGTGTGCGTGTGTGTGTGTGTGTGTGTTTGTATGTGTGTGTGTAATTTGTAAGCTTATAGCACTTTTAGAATATTACTTCTACTACTACTACTACTAATAATAATAATAATAATAATAATAATAATAATAATAATAATAATAATAATGATAAAAATGCTTTTTTGATTGCATTATTTGATCAAAGCAGATATGTAAGCTAGGGCTTGTGGTGCAGCAGTGTGTGTGTGTATGTGTGTGTTATGCTGTTTCATGCTTTGAGTCTCAGCTGTTTACTAAGTGCAGAGTATAAGTTAATATGTAAGTGGAGTTTTATTAAAGTGAGCTGGATGAAGGTGTAATTAGCTGATATGCAGCCTGTGGGTAATGAGCGTACCATATGCATGCGTAATTACACTAAACTAATATTCATTTTGCCCTCAGATACAGCACATTAGGAACACAGTTCTCTTCTGAAAGCTCCTCTCCTTCACACTTCATTTTCAACCTTTAGTTTTTACTGTCATGTGGCTTGAATGTTTAAATGCAGTCGCCTAATTATACACTTAGTTACATAATGACTTATTTTATATAGACAGGTTTGAGTCTGCACTTCTGATTTTGCTATTGGCTTCAGTGTCAAAAATGGAAAAAGGGAAAGTACATGATGTTTTCTTTCTGCAAAACAAGTTTGAACACAGAACTAGTTTTCATCAAAATTCATAACAGACAAAAAAGTTGCAATATGTTGAAAGTTTAGAATCTGTTCAATTTCTCCACTCGTTTTAGTGAGATAACAGTGAGAGGTAAATATATAATGGAAACATTATTTTCTGTAATGTAAAATATATGTGTGTATTTGTTTATGATTAATAAATAAATATATACATTTTTGCCAGTAAATGGTTTAACACTCTGAAGTCTGCGCTAATGTTGGCGGGATATAACCAAAGTTGTGCAAAACACTTATATAACTCTGCCGGATTGTATCCTAGAAACAAAACTTAACATACCCCGGAAACCTTAAAGAGTCTATTTTACAAATATATATAGCTTGAATTGAAATATATTTTTGGATTTTTGTGAGAGAAGCATAAATAAGATGAGACACATTTTTCATCGTGAGTCAGAGCGCAACACTTTTTTCCTCCCACTGCCACGATCTGCCATTCATATGATAATCATGTTATTTCATATGTAATTTTGTATGTAATGTAATCATGTAATCATGTAATTTTGGACATGCCAATAGAGGATTAGCAGCCCAGGAATCTGCGAAAACACCCATTTTGTAACAAAGAGCGCTCACATGAACACCTCTCCCCTCTTACCTATCTCATGAATATCCAATGTAGGAACCAGTGACTCAGTAAAATACAGTATCACTTGACGTTTGTTAAGCTTTAGAAATAAAACCACATACAATTTCTAAAAACTGTAATGATCAGTGTGTATCCAATACCTCTGTTTATTCAATTCTGAGCTCAAAAGTCTTGACTAGAAATGTTTAGAATGTGTTTCTTCACTATATATCAGCACATCTGTAAATATATATTTTTTGGAAAGTTTAGAGCAGATTTAATCAAAATATAGATTTATGACACTCTGACTGTTTTGACACTGTTGTTGCACTTTGAAAAAAAAAAGTAATAAAGTGTCATGAGAACACCTCATTGGTAGATCACAACATAACAATGCATTTTAACTCTTTAATCTCCATGTCTGAAAAATAAATAAATAAATAAGCAAATAAACATTTAATTATTGAAAGTTCAACTGTATACTTAAATAGGTATAACTATTCAAAATTTCATTTCCAATCAGCAGTTTATATATAATATAGAATATATTTCAAATATAATTGCAATCAGAACTGCAGTGTACATATATGAAGACAAACAAATCTCTATATTTTCTGTGTCCAGTGTGAAACTGAAATAGATTGTGTTTTTCATGAGCAGGAGGTCATACTCTATTGTAAAGTGCTTGGACCCTGCTGTTCTATCACAGTGCAGGAGTTGGCTGGTGATGAGCACTAGCAAGGTCATTACCTCAATACATACTGAACAGTAAACAAAACACTTCTCTCTCTCTCTCTCTCTCTCTCTCTCTCTCTCTCTCTCTCTCTCTCTCTGTCTTTCTCCTTATCTATCTATCTATCTATCTATCTATCTATCTATCTATCTATCTATCTATCTATCTATCTATCTATCACTTATTATGAATATAAAATTAATACATTCATCCAAAATAATATTTTTAAATTAACCAAAAAAATCTAAACTCAGAAACCATTTTTTTTATTTACACAGGTTCCTTGGAAATGAGTAAGGTCAAAGCACTGCAGCAATATGCAATAAATGCTGAAGGGGATAAAAATAGTCATTTTCGACCTGAAGGACATTTTTCTAGGAGGTCGCCCACTAGGGGTTAAACCTATAGTCATCTGACTGGTTGTCAGAAACCATAGCTGTTTTTACAATATTTTTTTCACTGAGGTGATGTCATCTACTCATTCATCTAGTAAACCTTGAAAATCTTACCATTTGAATTTACAATTAAGACATATGTATGATTTTTGAGTTTTACATTAAGATCTTAATGTTTATTCATTAAATTTTACCATCAACATCATAATGTTTGTCACTGGGTTTTACAATCAAAATATTTATAATTATGTTTTGAGTTTTATCATACAAATCATGATTAATCACCGAGTTGTACCCTCAGAGCCATCATCAAAATCTTAAACAGTTATCATAGATTTTTAATATAAAAATGATTTGATCATTTAAAAACTGTTTTTTCATTGAGTTTTACCATCATTTACTATTATTTTTTAAACATTTTTATTATTGAATTTTATCAACACACTTTTACCATCAAAATTTTCAAGATCTTCAACATCAAGATCTTATGCTTAGTCATTGAGTTTTACCTTTTTATCATTGAGATTTTTGTCATTGTTTTACATTCAAGAAAAAAAAAAATACTGTAAGATTTTAACATTTAACTGTTTATGTTAAGTAAACTGGCTGTTTTGAAATTTTGAGCTCATTGTATGTCAAACATAATTAATTATGTGTATTACATTTTGCTAACCTTTTATTCAAAAGTCAATTCAATTGAAAAGTTATAGCAGCCAATACTACTTAGTTTTTACTAAAATAATTTTTAGACTGGAACTAAAACTAAAATATCAGCTAAAAATACTTAAAAATATAATATTAATTTGCAAGTAAGATAAATTATATGCAAAAAGTACACTGTGACCTCATGTAAATGCATGTTTGGACCAGATTTAGGGCCCTTAATGTTGAATGTTATAGAAGAGCAGATGGATGTAATTGCGTCGTCACAAGGTAGCCAGAGGGATGTGTGCGAAATCCGCCGCTGGGTTATTAGCATGCGGACCCGACTGCAGCATGATGAGGAACACCATTAGTGATGAACTAGCAGACTCACCGAATTCATTTGCATTAAGTGCTTTGATGGAAGTATAATGAAGTCCGTTCTAAATCTACTTGTCCAAGTTTTAAAAGAGCCAGTCTGAAAGGGCGCCTGTTTCTTCCCTTGAACTGGATTAGACGTTTCCAGTGGGGAATGTGGCAAGAGTGGACAGAAGTGACATACATAGGTCATTGGTTTAAAAGAGGATCTCCATATCTGTAACTCGCCAACATATGTTGGGTAATTTGAGGCAAGTTTGCCAGTTTAATTCTTTGGCGCATGCCGTCCCCACAGCAGCTGAAGTTAATGTTATGATTAAAGGAGATTAGTGTCTCTCTGGTGCAGCGCCAGTCTTTGAAAATCTAGAGTATATTCGACCTCTTCAAAGCTGAGAGTGAGTGCTTCAACATGGAAGAAGCTTTTACCTCTTTAGAAAACATCAAGTTGAACTAGAGCTACTGTTGCTAGATTGGCCAATTTTTACAGAACTCTGGTATAAAATCTTATTCAACCTAATTGCAAAATGTAGCCCACTCTTCAACAGTTTTTATGAAATATTATCCTGTAGAAGTCTCCTCAAGAGTGTGTATAGATGTACATGTACATGTCTGTATTTCAGAAAGGCATCTGGCATTTCTGTTTGTCAGCTGCTGGTACTGGTTGTGATTTTACAGTGAAAAGTGATTCCCACAGCAGCTGAAGAGAACTAACAGAGAGAACATGCTTACAACATATGCATAGTGGTGGTCCTAGCTTGTAGGTGCCTTGGATGGCCTGCAGCCCACCCAGCAAAAAAATGGCTAGACATAAGAGACCCCAATATATCACTAATATATTATAAGCCTCAATATTTTACAAATATACAAAATATCTGCATAATATACACATTGTTTAAGCCTAGAACATTGATTATTGTCCTTATTGAGCTTTGGACCACATACAATCAAAAGAAACAGAATGTTGCCACCTATTATTGTGTAAAATCAACAAACATAAGTGTTTAGCGTATCCACTGCATGCATAATAGCATTATACTCATAAAGAGATGGTATCGTGGTCTAGATCAGTGGTCACCAGTCCTGTAGGATTCACTTCCAACCCAAATATCATTCGGCCTCCAAGTCTCCTTTGGCTAATCAAGAATTTCTGAAAACAATAATAGTTTGGAATGATTATGCTTGAAACTTAAGTCTGTAGTAAGGTAGAAACAGAGTCTGTGAGCATGTTTTGTAATGCCTGAGCCATGCAAGCCTGAGTCTGAAGTCTTAGATTTGCATCACAACTGATCATATCTCGCCACTTTTTTCCCTTTTACTTTGAATCTCTTTGGCATGCAATGACATATATGCCTTGAATCACCCTTTTCTTATAAAACTGCTGATTCTAAAGTTGTCATCAATACCACATTTGCATAAATCTAAGTTTTGTTATGGTTTGAAATTGAAGAACTGCTATTGTGATTACCTATGTTACTTTAATAGGGTTAATTTATACATATCTGAACAAGACAACAGCATACATTAAAAGCAGATGTTCATTATGTAACTAAATCTGCGATTTTTAATTGCATTTTAATTACACCTCGTTGCAAGCCTGGTAGCAATAACAATGTACTTTCCCAGGAAGTGGGTTTTTAATACACTTCACTGGGCTCAAAGTAGCCTTGGTCAGCATTGCAGAAGTTTTTTTCATATGTGCACCATTTTGGAGAAAGTCCACCTCAGTGAGTTTCGGGGTCCACAGCTCTGCTGACAGGAAAACAAAAGGCTTCGACCGGGCAGTCGAGTTTCTGCTTCACCAAACCACTGCCTCAGCTCCCAGCACAGCCATTTTCAGCCATGTTCAGTTGTTCACTTTTCAGAAAAATGTCAACAATTTATGGAATTGTATCCCAAATGTATTTGATTAGCACAGATTTGTGGAGTCTCTGAAGTTTACCAAAGCATTAGAAGCTTATTAACATGCATCATGATACTAACTGCATATCTAAGTCATCACATACTTATCATTTGGATGGTATTCCAAATGTCAGAAACAGTCTAAACAGTAAGTATGTAATGATTTAGGCATTGGGTTTGGATGTTTTCATGTCTATGACATGTATTGTAGCACCAGAGCAAGACAAAAAAGGCAAACTTTAGACACCCACCATGTCTTGCCTATTCAACTACATTTATAGTAACTAGAAAATGTGTAAATTAGATGCTTGACTGAACTGTTTCTTTAAAGAGGGTAGGTGGAGGTTGATGGAGAAAGCAGAAAGACGCTAGCAAGCTAGCAGAACACAAACAGCTTTGGGTTTGCCTATAGATGCCAAGACCCTGGCTGGCGATTGTGCTGGAAAGGCCCTTTGAGTACAAACTGTAGGCGTTTGCTGACTTATCTTGCCACCCAGGTGCACTGTGCCTTTTGTGGAGCCGCAAAAAGTGTGAAAAGAAGTGGGAAAAGAATCAGCAAAAGTGTCCAAGTCAGCACATATAGAGCTGGAAGAGGTGGAAGTTTCCTATTTTTTGCTGTTTGTGCTCTGCACGCTCTTGGTTTTGGAGGAAATTCACATGCCGCTGTTTTTGTAATGATTTTTGCATTCACTGGAGCCATTTTTTTATGTTTTGGCCCTTCAGAAAGTTCTTCTCACATTGTAACTCTCAGCACTGGCTGTAGAACACAGGCACACACCTGAGCAGTTATTTATGGCCATAATTAAAATGACCGAGGCAAATGGGCCTGGACTTCATGGAATGTTTGCGTCCCCAAATTTTCCCCTGACTGTAATTAATGGGGAAAATGAATGAGTATGGTGTGTGTACAGTTTGTGAAGTGATTTAGAGTACTAAGACTCCAGTGGCTGTGGCCTAAATATAACTAAATAGACAGAACAAGATGAATACAAAGCTTTGATCATTAGCACAACACCTACTGCCTCCAACAATAGCTTATATTAACCATATGCCCAGTGACTTAAGCCGAGTTCACAGAAAGGACACAGATGGACTAAACAAATCAGTCCTACTGATACATTTGAATCTCTCTTGTATAGAGTGAATCTGATGGTAGTATTTACAGAATGTTGAATAATCAGCAATAATGGGATTTATAGTGAAACAAAATTCTTTAGTCTAAATGTCCCACTGACAGCACTATTTAAAAGAAATGTGGACTTTATGTCAATCCAATTAAACATAATTTTGCGTGTGATTACAGCTGTGTAAAGCATAAGTTGTGTTTGTTTTATAATGTTCTAATATATAACTATGCTTATTTAATGTATGAGTAAGAGTAAGCATCCTTGTACGTTTTTATACTACAGTACAAATATAACATTTATGTTAAATGAATATCGATCCTAAATGTTGGTTTTTTCTGTCCTTGACTACTAACAATCATTATAGGTACATATCTTCCTGTTATACAGTGTACAATACAGTTTATGTTTTGTTTTTTACTATGTAAATACGTAAATAATAATAATAAATGCTGTATATTATAAATCATAATTAACCTTTAGCAAATGTATATACATTTGAACAGTGTAGCACAATATAATAATTTGTTTTGTTTAAAAATATTAAAATACCTTTCTGGTTTATCATTTACTATCAGGATGGAAAAATGTTCATGTTTACTTGTCTTGCTGTCTGTAAACCTTGCATTTGCTGATATATCTACAGGTCACATATTTTCACATTGACATAGTGTTGGTATATATCACACTGAGAAAATGCTGTTGATAAATGTCTTACTGTAGCTACAGCTCTACTACAGTAGCTAGTCATATATATTACAGTGTTAGCTAGTCCAGGAATGTTGAACAGCTGAAGGGAGTGACATTTCTGCTTAGCCTTTCAGCCAAAAGTTTAGCACTGCTTGATGAATAGCACTACAGTTTCTTATGAAGTAAAGTAGAATTTTAACCAGTGTTCTGTTAAACCTCTCAACTTGGCTAAAAGAACACATTTGTGGGTGGAGAACATCACATGGGCAGTTTTCTAATCTATAAGGTGTGTGAATGATCCGTGTGAGAGAGTCATAAAGTCAAGAGGGTTCAGACACAAGTGTGCGTTGAGAGAAGAAATATGTGACCGGTCCAAACCAGCCTCATTTTCTGCTCGGTTTAATCTGCCTCCTTTAGGCTGATTTTAATTCAGCTAATGATACTCTGGAGGAAAACTATCCAGCCTCTGAGGGAAGAGAGGACGAATTAGAAGCTGTGGAGAGAGTTGGTGTGGATGGATGGGAGTTCAGAGGTGTTGTAATTTTAATGGAAGCTTGAGAGACACACCTCTTCTTGCAGTACACATTTATAGCCAGTGGTCAAGTATACAAGAATAGCTGATTGCCCACCCTGCTGCAAAATATCCTGGACTAATTCCAGTTTTCAAATGACTTCAGTCTAAAAAACTGTTGGGTTAAAAACTGACACTACATAATTAGGATGAGGTAGTTTGCATAGTTAGATAGTTACATCCAAGGGGTTCCATATAGTATAAAGTGCCTCAGAAGAAGAGATGGATGAACATGTTGCCGGCAAGCAGAGCAGAGTATCGCATGGAGGAAACCATTGTGATTCAGAATTTTATGGACTTTGATTTCTTCCTTTATTTCCCAAATTGGCCTTTTAACTAACCTACAGAGCTTGTGCTTGTCATCCTCAGTGGGACTCAGCTGGGGCTGACCAAGCCTACTGTAGGTAAGCTGGTTTGCCAGTTGTATACACTCATACTGACTATTGCTCCAAAAATAGAAAATAGTCTAGTTTTATGGACGTTTTCTGATTTTTGTCAGTGATGACTAATGTGCCTCTACCTGATGAGAAGATGTTTGGCCATCTGTGTTCTAATGCCTAATTGCATTCTTCAGGTACTGTTGATTTATGATGAAACTTAGCCTAATGTCTAGGCTGATATTGTGACACAGCCTCAGTTGTTAGAATACTGAATCACTTCATTTCTCATCAAAAGTAGGAATGTCTTGATGAAGACCTGAAAGGCTTTGGTCTAAAAGGATTTTATTATAAGCACTTGAATGGATGTAGAGGTATAGTGTTAATCACAAAGACCTATGTGAAGCAAAGCATGGCGCGGGACTCCAAACTAACACCCTTTCATCCAAGCCACCCACAATCACAATGTTCACAGACATAATATAAATGCTTTGAATAGAATATCGTACTATAACTGTAGGTATTTTGACTTTGAGCTACAGTTCCTACAGTTTCTCATTAAGCTGAATAGGCAACTCCAATTTAGTTTTTGTTTGGAAAAAGTTCCATTTCTAGGTGAGAATTCTGTACAATTGTTTGACATTCTTTGAAAACAGAATCCCTAGGGCCCTACTCAATACGCACTAAACTACACAAACTACCCCTCTGAGCTTTTGGGGTCATTTACAGCCCCAGTGTGCTGAAAATAGTAGATGATGTCATCCTGCACTGTTGCAGCCAGGTCGAGCTGAGCCACGGGAACATTTTTTTTTCTGTAGTTCAGACAAACTTGCCTTTGTTTAATGGAGGGGGGATGATGTAACCTTGTTCTTCTGCGTTTGGCCGGGATGTCTGCTATAGCTTTAGTTCAGCAGTGAGTAATAACACACACACACACACACACACTCACGCGCACACACACACACGCACTCCAGCCCCACGGCCTTTAATTATTAATCAGCAGTGCTGCACTCAGGTGCATCCCGGCTGTTTGCTTTTAGGCCTCAGTGGAGCCCCGTAGACGACAATAGGATCTGAACGGGAATGAAGCTGAACTTTCTAAACTCAGGAGGAACAGATGTCCTCATAAAGAATGGCATAATGAATACTTTGGCTAAATAGATCAAGACATTTTTGCTCATCCACACTTATAAATATGCAAACCTTTGGCTTAATTTACATTTCAAATGCCAGAACGTATTCAGGTTAGGGTTCTTATTACAGAGAGGTATGTGTATGTACACTTTATGGGACATATAATGTAGTCGTGCTAGTGGAGAAATGTACAGGTACTGTAATACAGTACATATTATAACATAGGGGACATCATGTCCAAGGTCAAGCATCAGCTAGAGGGGTATAAATCCCTCCAGTATTGGTCGGAGCAGTGGATCTGTGTTCTCTGGAGTGATGGAGCTCTATGCAATATCTTCAGGATGACTTATAGAGGCATTTGTGATCCAGAACTAATCATACAACATCAGTGCCTGACCTGACCATGGCTGAATACAATCAAATCCTCACATCAATGTTCCAACATCTAGAAGAGTAGAGTGTGTAGTAAAGGGGGTGAAGAAGATGCTTTAGAACAGATAGTATGTGTGTTAAACATACCTCTTGTACCAGAACTGGGCCTAAAAGCTTTTAAATGCAGCCTGAAGTCCATGCGAAAGACAAGCATCTACTTAAGAAGACTCGGTCATGTTGATTCATCCCAGAATAGTGCATATTTATTTCTTAATGCCTGCTGTCCTCAGGGAGAAAGAATGCAAGGTGATGGACTATTCAAACATTCTTCAAAGCAAATAGCCGCAAGGCTTTTGAAGCATATGTTTTTGCCCCCTCTGCATATTACCAGTCATGACAAAAGAAGCAGCCGATGGAGGATAATGGAAAGAGGAAACTCCGACCTCTCGACAACATGACGCATCCATCATGAAGACAGACAGAGAGAGAGAGAGAGAGAGAGAGAGAGAGAGAGACAGAGAGATGCTCTTACAAAGTCTTTTACAAAGGGCATTTTGCTCTTTTTGTTGTTGTTGTTATGATAATTAACCCTTACCCCTTATTCTAACAGCAAGTGATGCAAGCAAGCGAGAAGGACTAAAGCAGAATGTGCCCATAATAATCAACAGTGCTGTCTACACCAGCTACGACTGTCCAAGCTCAACGTGACATGCGTTTTCTGTTTCTGACACATTGCATCAGGCGGTCTCTCTCACAACATATGTTCAGCTAAGGCTTCCTGACTACGTTTTAGCTTCACAAGTCCTAACAAATGAAGTCCATGGCTAGCAATAGCACTTAAAATAATGGTTTAACCACTAGTCATAGTCACAGTTTCTTCCGCATTTGCTAGATGGAGTCCATCAGTAGTCAGTCTTTAGTTTAGAACTATCAAGCCAATATTACTAACAAACAGTAGTTGCTTAAACATCAAAGTCATTTCCATAAAAATACATGACCTCAACTCCATCAAACTGGATTTAGATCTTAATTATGGACTCAGAGATTAGTTTAGGACATTAAAATTTAGTTAAACTAGACAGAAAGTGTTGCGGACAAACAAATTTGTCTTATTTTATAAGGATATCTGAAATGAGCTTAGTGGGAGTGTTGGAAGGTCTTAGCTGCTTGGTGCATGTGCAATGTAGAATGTGTAGCTAAAGTCTTGAGTTTATGAGTCTGTCATTTGAGTTGTCCAGTGTATACATTGTTGTTGTATAATTTCAGTATACTTACATAGAATTTGAGCCAGTAAAAGTTCATTGTTTACTTGTAAAACACTATATAACATGAGAATGTATATAGAATAGGTTTGGTTCAGTAAAGTTATTGATATGTAAGTTAAAAGAATCCAGTTAGAAGATTTGGTTTGCTGTCCTGCAGTCACTGCATGGATTTGGTAAATTCCACTAGCAGCTCACCTGTTTTAATTTAATGAACTATTGATTAGATGAAGCACTTACTGGATTCTGTACATGCTGAGCTTCCTGCAAGACAGCACAGGAAATGCTCAACATAATACACTCCATATAACAATGGATTATTTATTCACAGATAATAGCTTCGCAGATACGTTTCAAAAAATGACAAAAAGGAACTGAAGAAACTGATGATTTTTCATCAAGTTTGTACATATTGGTCTATCTCTCTCACTCTCTCGGCTCAGTTTGTTCTTCCTCTGCTACCTCTTTTTATCCCTGTATCTCTTTTTTGATCTAAGTCCCTCAGCCACACACAAACCCACACTCTACTTAGGCGTATTTGGTGGCAGATCTGATGTGTATGAACTATACATTTCACACCAGCAGTACAGGGCTACACTATACCTAATTCTCTGTCAGGCAGAGATAAAGAGAAAGGCAGAGAGATATGTGTAAAGATCTAGGTCCTGCCCAAAACACAAGCCGTGCTGTTTGAGATGTTCTGACCCAGTTTTCTGAGTTTACTGATTTGGTCTTCACACCTGCCCATTTCTCCCACATTAAACATGTCAATTACAAGAACTGACTATTCTCTTATTGTGTAATATATCCAAGAACATGCACAGTTGTAGCAATATGAATATGAGTTTATCCCATTTTTGTTGGAATACTACTCAGTGAAGGAATTCTACATGATTTTGGAGCATTGTTGTTAGTGATTTGATTGTGTTCAGTAACAAGAACATTAGTGAGGTCATGATGTTGGATAATCACCACCTCATGTCATCCCCAACTCATCTCAACAATACTGGATATGGAACAGCATCATTCCAGAGAACAACGCTCCTCTGCTCAACAGCTCAATGCTGGGTTATATATATATATATATTATTTAATCTATTCTCGCTCTCTCTTTCGATCTTGATCCTCAATCTTCTTTGTAATTTCTGATGTATTTGGGTCATTAATGAAGAGCCCTGCACACTATTTCAGAAAACTGCACTCTGGGTCAATGGTGGTAAGTCAGGTGTCAGCTTCAATTCATCTCTCCCTTAAAGAGCTCCATTTACACCTTTTAACTCACAACCATTTTCTCAAATTAACAGGAAAATTAGTGCCTCCACTTTGAAGTTGTCTTATAGCCAGAATGACTGGCATTCTGCTGAGGCACCTCTACCTGTATTCAGTATGCCTCACCGACTCAAACAGAGGGTGAAAAAGTGAGGGTTTTTTTTTTCTTTCTTTTCTCCGTTTCACTAAAAGACTGGAGGTGCCCATTTATAAAAGCAGGTTAAGGCCCGTTGAGTCATGAGGCTAATAGGAGTCAGATCAAACGGACAGAAAAACAAGAAATGTGTTAAATTCTCATTTTTAAAGTGTTTCACCTTTTTAAATGCCTACCTACCAATTTATACTGAGATCATTCAGGAGTGGTATTGTAGATGACATTTGTCCATTAGAATGGCTTGCAGTTAAAAGACTCTCTTGAATTGATTTATACTTTATATTCTCTGTAACTGAATATATTTTATTAGAGTAGGCTGAACAGATCAGATGAGCGCCAAGAGGCTAGTAGGCTAATGCTGTAATAATGAAATATAGGCTACTAGTTTGAGGATTTTCATTCAGAGTAGATAATGTTGCCTCCAGGTGTGTTACTAGCTTAAAATATCTGACTTAAACTAGAGATCAGCTGCAAATATAGCACTAAACTATAGTAACCAAGTTAGCATTTATGTTGAAAGATTGAATAGAAAACACTGGCAACAGGAATTCAGTCATCCCAACAGTAAAGATTATTTCATTTTTATTTATTCACATATCTCCATGTTTAGGCAACATTAGAATGACTAAATTAAGTTCCTAATACCAATGAAATCTTAGGGTTTGTGGGCCCTTGGACACTGATAACCTAATTTGTTAACCACTCCATTAGCCTAATGTAACAATATGTTTGTAATATTATACAGGCTAAAGTTAAAAAACAAGCTGATAGTATTTCATCTCTCCAACAAGACGTAACCTACTCCTGAATGTGAAATAAACATGGACATGATCTGTAATTTGAAAAAGAGAAGCATTGCAAACTCAGTTTAAACATTCCAAAATGCTAACATTGCAAATTGATTTAACATTTAAAAATCATTTCTAGGTTGTCAACATTGATTTTAACATTCCAATTCTAACATTCCAAAACTGGCTTTAACATTTCAAAATCAGTTCTAGAATTCCAAAATCAGGTTTGCCATTCCAATATTGATTTGAACATTCCACAATCAGTTGTAACTTCCCAGTGTTGATTTTAACATTCTAAAAGAAGTTCTAAGAAGGTCTAATCTCAAATGTAACATTCCATTATCATTCCAGTGTTACTCAATGAATATGAATATTAAAATACAGATTTTCACATTCCAAATTTGACATCTCAATTAAAATTTTTATATAAAAAAACCTAAAAAAATATTTCCACTTCACTACATATTTAACATTAGTCAGACATTAGTCTTGAAATTGCTTAGATAGTTCTGTATAGTCACTCTTTTGCGTCTTTGCACATTTGTTTTTTTTTCTGATTTGAACACACCTGCTTTAGCTCATCAGCTAATTATCAAAGCCCTTACTGAGCTGAGTCAGGGCTTTCAGAACCAGGTAAACACAATTGTACAGAGCGTGGGTCTGCATTTGGGCACGCACAAATACACACACACACACACACACACAGACACACACTAGTCTGGATTTAGCTGGAGCATGATGAAAGCCAGCACTGTGTCCACCCACCACCCACTTTATCGTTATCCGTCTGTACAGACTGGCAGAGGAAGAAGATAAATGATAACCACTGTCAGCTCTTCAGCACATTCAGAGGAACATCACACACACACATACATACACACACACACACACAGAAAAAATCTATGGGAAACATTGTAATATGTTGTGTCATTTAAAAATGGCATGAATATTTAATTTCATTTAATTCATTTGGATAATTTTTGGAATGTTGGAATTTGATTTTTGAATGTAGGCACTGATTTTGGATTTTATTTTTTGTAGGATCGGATTTGAAATGTCTACATCAGTTTTAAGATTAATCTATTTTGGAATACTAACATAATACTTGGCTAGAATCAAAGGACTGAGTCAATTTTGTAATTGTAACATTGATGTTGAAATGCTGAAGACAATTCTGGAATGTTAATATTATTATTGGAATTGTGGGATCTATTATAATGGATTATAACAATCCAGTTGTAGTTCAATGAAAATCTTGTAAGGTAAAGTTGCATAGTACATTTTCTCTCTCTTTCTTTCTCTCCTGGTTCAGACAGTCGCTGTTTCAGGGTCAATCTGTTTGCTGCTGGCCAGTAAATGGGTCAGTGATTGTGTTTGACTCGGAGCATTCATCTGTTCTCCAAATCCCTCTGGATTAAAGAGGCACCAGCAGATTCACTACACAATCTGAGTTCTACACCAGTAGTTCTAGTTCTAGCAGTATTGCATTGACCTAAATGTAAAAAGTCTTGCTATTAATAAAGCAACTAACTATAAACATGTGTATAATCATAGTCAGTTCATGAAAAAGTTATTATTCTGTCTCATTCCTCTCTTTGTCAGACTTTCTTCTGTATCTAAACACATTTTAATCACTGATCATGTATCAGTCTAAATCTAAAAATATTCTGAATTATTAGTCATAAGAAATGTTTCTCAGAGGTAGTAAATTTAAAGTTTTTTTCTTTCTTTCTTTTTTTTACAAACAAAATGTTTTTGTGTTGGCTGTCTTTCTCAAATGGTGTCAGAAATGGAATTTCATTTTCAGTTTAGAAAGAGTTATCTTGCCTTGTTCATCATTAAAGCATCCTTATTAATTCTATGTTAATATTATGTCTTATTATATTGATTTGTTCATGTTATGGTCAAAATGGGATCTCATTCCACAGTGTGCCTGGTATCTAAAGCATCTTGCCGTAAGGTGACACACTAAACTCTGATAAATCTGTTGGGAAGCGGCAGGATGGACAGAATAGATGAATGAGTGTCAGTGAAGAATGCATTAGCTTCTATCGTTTTGTCTTGTCCGGCCTTGTTTCTGTCGTCCGTTCATGCCAGTGTTACTCAGCCTGAGGAATGAAGGAAATGTGAGCTTCAACTATGCAAGGGAATCCCAATATTCTCACAGGAATGTTTCTGTTTGTGCATGGTCTTATAGTCACTTGGCCAAGACATTTTTGGTGTTTAAAGGAGCAACTTTGCAATATAACATCCATTGAAGTTAAGCTGGTTTGAGTCTAATTACTACTTGGATGGAAGATTTGGAAAATGTTGTGTGGCAAGATTACTTTCACAATGTCATACATTATTATTGCATGAACAGTGCGGATATGGCATATATATGGTAATCTAGATCCATCTTTATTGTAAACTGGTAGGTACATAGGTACATATGTAGGCAATATAATCACCACACATTCAGCTTAACTTGGACAAATCAAATTGAAGGTGTTTTATTCAAGTTAGAAGTGGGGTCTTAACACACATAAAGCAGCTTTTTTTTCTGATAGGCATAGGTTGCATTGAACAACAATGTTGCATTCTCCTTTGCCCTCTATGAATGTGTAATGATTCCTGAGAGGAATTAATTCCAGCCAAAATTAATTCCAGCCAAAGTTGTGTCTATTCTCTTGAGTTGTGTGTGGGCTGGTAGGCTAAACCATGTAGCCTTTAAGGTGACTATGGTGCTGATTAAAAATTAGTAATTTATTTTAGATTCACTTTAACTGATCCATAATTTATTGATTTTACAGTGATATGTGTCCCGATTACCACCTATTTAATTGTAACTGTAACCAAATATAGTTAGCATTACTGTCTACTAGCTGCTCTTTTTGTTTAGCCAGGACTGTTCCTCTGCAATGTGAAGCTGAGATTATGCTGTTTATGCTTTTGTCTCTCCATTGAGAGCAAATATGGGACAGAGAGCTAAAATCGAGCTAATTTTGGAAAAAGTAGAAGGCTAATTAAATCAGAACTGGCCATGTGTGCTAGCTGGAGCAGACATATTGCTAATCATCTTTCTAATCAGAATGTTAATGTCTGCAACAACAGAGACTGCAGTTTTCAGTCCACGTCAGCATTTTGGACACTACACAAATCAAAAATGACCTTCTGGACAAATAAACAGCGGAAATGTGTTAGCAAATGAATATATAAATGTGAAAATAAGTAAATGCTTTATTTTCCCTGCTTGCTCTGCGGCTGTTCAGCTTTTCTGTTGAAAATGCGGCAACATTTTCAGGAGATTATAAGCAAGCTGCCCTTCATAGATAAAGCGTCAGGGTGGCCAGATTAGCTACCTGTCACTTATGATGCAGCAGAATATGAAAGATAACCTCTTTATCACAGAGCACCGCAAGCAGGTCGAGGGAACAAGAAACAACAACAGCAACAACATGGAGTGAGAGAGAGAACAACAGCAGTGGGCTGGGAAAATGGAGGGAGCTAGGGAAAGAAATTGCAAGAGTGACACAAAGAGAAAAAGAGAGAGAGAGAGAGAGAGAGAGAGAGAGAGAGAGAGAGAGAGAGAGAGAGAGAGAGAGAGAGAGAGAGAGAGAGAGAGAGAGAGCAAATGTCATAGATTTGGCACAACGTGTAATTACGGTGTTAATCAAGAGCACTTGTGTTTGGTCAAGTAATGCTGTTCTGGTCACAATAGTAGTGTAATTAACAATTTGCATCTCCAGTGCCAAAGAAAGCATAACTGAATACATCACATGATGGAAGAATTGTGTGGGGTGCTCATAAGGGAAACTATTAATTTACTCATGGAAACAGGCATGTTTTTATAATATTGCATTTTTAAAGCATATTAATTAATGATACACACTTTTGTCCTCTGAAGGTGATCTTTACATCAAATAAACAAACATTACTCACCGCTGCCCTCTAAAGGTGATCTTTACATCAAGTAAACAAACATTACTCACCACTGCCCTCTAAAGGTGATTTTTACATCAAATAAACAAACATTACTCACCGCTGCCCTCTAAAGATGATCTTTACATCAAACAAACGTTACTCACCGCTGCTCTCTAAAGGTGATCTTTACATCAAATAAACAAACATTACTCACCGCTGCCCTCTAAAGATGATCTTTTCATCAAACAAACATTACTCACCGCTGCCCTCTAAAGATGATCTTTTCATCAAACAAACATTACTCACCGCTGCCCTCTAAAGATGATTTTTACATCAAACAAACGTTACTCACCGGTGCTCTCTAAAGGTGATCTTTACATCAAATAAACAAACATTACTCACCGCTGCCCTCTAAAGTTGATCTTTACATCAAATAAACATTACTCACCACTGCTCTCTAAAGGTGAT